>VCCN01000667.1:2055630-2077983 GCA_006491835.1 Architeuthis dux
CACACACACATGTAGGTACATCAATAAGTTTGTATCCTAATGATGAAAACAGTTTTACATAAATATTTATTTCATATTTAATTTGTCCTTGTGATGTCACTTCTGCTTGAACCAGAGTATATGGATTCCACTGCCTGACCTAGGGATTGAACTAACAACCAAAAATTAAACTGAATGCACAAAATGCAACACTTCTATCAACTAGGCTATTGTCCTGGAGGATAATCAGATGGTGTAATTTTGGAACCTTCAGCATAATGCATTTTTTCCTAATCAAAGGCCCCCCCACCCATATGGGGTTCAATCCTATGCTAGGTCAACTAAGAAGGTTGTCAGAGCTGATTCTTTCAATCACCTTATTCTGACTTTGTTTCACAAGGGTGAGTGACTGCCCCCACTTTCCCTCCACACATGATCAGCTATACCCAACTTCATAGTCTCTCCATGGTCTACAGCTTTTCGATGTTTTCCAGCCGTACTTTTAGAGAGTGGTCGGTCCTGCTCTTCATATTCCTTGCCATCACAGCATGGAACGCTATACAGTCAGATGTACCTGACCAGAGCTAAGCCTTCATCCGTTCATTAGAACATGACCAACTACTATACTGTCAGATTAAACCTGGTTTAGTAAATATCAATACAGTATCAGACCAGAAAACTGGCTAGTTTAGAATCCGACAGGCTTTGTAGCAGTTCACCACTGGGTCGCACTTTGTTTTAATTTTCATGGCGTCAGACGAAGATTAATTGATTAAACAGACCCGTTTTTGTATATTTTATAAACGGTTTTGTCCTTTACTTTTTCGTGTTTACTTTATATTCTATATTTTGAGAATTAGGATTAATAAAGATCAAACAGACCCTGCTTTGGAAGTGTTATGATTGATTGATTTGTTTAGCGGCATATCAACCCTTGATGTGTCATTTAATGCTGAAATCAGTTTAAAAATCCAAAAGTTGAAAGCTTTTTTAAAATTTTTTTTTTTATAGAGTCTTGCGACTTTGTAAAAGAACACGTGGCCCCTGTTTGGAGGGTAGGGTCTGCATTCAGTGTATTCTAGGCCCCAGCCGACAGACTCGGCTTTAGAAGTGTATTAATTTCTATCTGTTAAATACAATTTCGTTCTTCATTGTTTATTTTATATTTTAAGTATATATTAAGCCTTGGTCCAGAAATCTGGGTATCTTCCAGTCCCAAACTTGCCAGATAAATGGTTCAATACTTTACTATTTCTCAATCCCTGAAATATTGCTAATACTTCATCTGGGAAATGTAGACACCTATCACATCAAGATTTTTAGAACTACTTCTTACCTGTTCTAACTACCACAGCCAACACTTTGGCTTGACCATAATATCTGGTCTGAACCACATGTGTACCAGCAAATAGGGTGTACTTTTTGTGTACAACAGGAGAATAAATTTCATCATCATGTCCACTCAATTGTGTCTTAGTCACCGGGACGCTTTCACCTAGGGATAAAATATTGAAAAATATTTTTAAAATTTCTTAAAAAAGATTAAATATAAAAAATAAATCTTTCAAAATAACAAAAACAGATTTTTTAAATATAAAAATGTAGGATTTAGAGTTTAATAAACCTTTTGAAATGAATAATTTTTTAAAAAGATTAAATTTAAAAAATAAATCTTTCAAAAATAGTTATATTAAGAAATGTATCATGGAAGTCTTATTTTATATTTTATGGAACACCTAGAGTGAAGATCAAATTTGTGAGATTAACACACAAACAACTACATAATATTAGGTGTTCTTAATTATTTTATTGTTAAGTAGGAAGAATATAAGTTCTCACCTGTCAACATACTCTCATTAACAATACACGTGCCAGCTATTAAGACAGCATCACATTGTAATATACAGCCATTTGAAGGTATCGTAATCACATCACCTGGAACCAACATCTCTGTTGAAACTTCTTCATATCCTGAAATTATGATTTAATAAATAATTGAAATATTAAAAATTCAGTTTTAATATTGACTATACCTTTGAGAAGGTGTCAGTTAATGGCACTGAGAATGGAATCAGCAACCAGAGTTCAAAACCCAGCTGAAACAGTTTGCATTTACTTCACACTAATGCCCTTGGGAAAAGGATGTATCAATCTCTTCCCCCCTGCCAACACGCCATGGACCAGCGTGGCAGAGTAAAGTCCATCACCCCCACACACACATCTTACACTTATTTGGGGAAAGCCTATATCCAACAATGGACCTAAATGACTGATAAAAAAATACAGTATATTTCGATGGATAAGGCCACCTCCAGATAAGATGAGACCCCAATTTCAATCTGAATTTTATGGTTTTAGTTCACTGTTTAGTCATTGTTTTTGTATCTGGCCTAAATGACGACCCCATTTTTGTATGGTCTTATCCGCCAAAATATTCGGTAAATAAAAATAACTTTGAGAATAGTCATTAACATTCCAAGCATTGTTCAGATTCCTTCTTGGTGATGTTGATGAACTATTAGCACTAGTGCATACTTTCACTAATTTTCTATAAGTGGGTTATAAAAGTTACTGGAAATTGTTAAATCAAAACTCATCCAACTCATTCATTACTACATTAGTTTAGGTAACTAACGTTTTGTGCACACATTAACTTCCTTTGTGCGCTGGTTGAAAAAAGGAATACAGCTTAGAGGAAACTATGCCCGGGGATATTTTTTAGGAAAAAAAGTGGGTCTAATATACCATCATTTACGGTAGTTTAAGCTGGACAACATTGGATAACCTTGCTGATTAAAAAAATTTAAAAAAGATAAAAAGATGAAAATTATACTTACTATCTTCACTTCGTCTAACAGTTATCTTCTCGTTTCCACTGGCAACCATATCATGTAATGTGACGCTTTGCTGTAGAAATAAAATAATTTTAAGTCTTGTAGAAAGAATTATTGAGATCTATCACACCGTGCAATGTGATTTTTGTTCCTGGGTAGTGGATGTTATTTTCTAATTGCTTATGTGTAAAAAGTATAGAAAATGGCTATTATTCCCTTCAGACTTTGCATTTGTGGCCAGGACAATGATATTCATGTGTAGTTGTTTTTCTTACTTTATGTTTGAAAGTTTGAAGGGAATAATTGACATTTTCTATACTTTTTACACATAACCAATTAGAAAATAACACTTATTATTCAGGAACAAAAAAAAGTAAAAATGTGTTGCATAGCGTTATTATTTAGAAGAGCACGTCTTCCCAGTAATACATAAACTATTTCCAAGCGTATAATGTGCTCTTGTGTGAAAAACACACAATAATTTTGAAGAGAAAATTATTAAAGAATTAAAAGACTAAAACTTAAAGAAAAAAGCATCAGTTCCTTCCCCCCCACCTCAAGTAGTCACCATTTGTTTATTATGGTCACTAATGTGTCATTGACTGACCAATGACATTGTTAAAATGAATAGATTCAATTCTCCTTAACAGGCAAATCGTTTGGCAAATTACTGGCACTGGCAGAATAACAGTTTCTGCTTCTCAGTAAAACATCCACAATCCAGATGCCAATTCAACTCTGTATCTCTCACACTCACAGATTCTGACAAAGATGCATTTGAGAAACTGGCTGTTAAAACAGTGTTCAACTCACACCTTCAAATCTGTAGAATCGCAGTTAATTCAACTGCTGCTCAAGCTGCTGATAACATCAACAAAGCAAACTGTTTAGCATTGGCCCAATGGGTTTATGGCAAGAAATATGGATACTAATAATAGACTCTGAAGGAGGCCCAAACCTGTTATTAATGATGAAGAATTATCATCAGCAGTGGCCAACCACCCACAAACAACGGTTCAAGCATTTTCTGAAGACAGCGATCATATTATGTCATCTCAAGGCAATAAGAAAGGTCAAAAAGTTGGAAAATTTGGTACCACATAAACTGAATGAAATGCTCCACAACAGTTCCCAACCCCACACCTCTCAGCTGACTGCGTCTAAGCTTAGAGAATTGAGATATCAAGTCTTGCAGCATCCTCCATATGCACCTGATATTTCTCCTACAGATTATCATTTTTTTTAAGCATTCTGAACTTTGTATCCAGAATAAAAGCTTCAATAATAGGGAAGCCATAATTTGTGCATTTACTGAATTTGTGATCACTAAACCTAAAGAATTTTATAGAGGATCATTGAAAAAAGGTTATTGCTTGGGTCATATATTTACAGTTTTTGTTGTTTATACCATCCTTCATCTTCCTATAAGAAAAAAACAACATTTCATATGTAACAACCTAATACAGGTATACCTTGATTAGTGCATTTAATTTGTTCTAAATCTTCCATACTGTTCAAGGTCTTATTATAATTATGGTACAGGTATACCTTGATTAGTGCATTTAATTTGTTCTAAATTTTTCATACTGTTCAAGGTCTTATTATAATTATGGTACAGGTCTGTGTCCAATAATTATGTTATTTGATAGCTGTGTGATGAATAATGTTGTTTCTCTGCCACAAGATCCACAATGATTTCAGAGGAAACACTGCTGTGGACCCCCAAGCATTATTGGACGGATCCCCAGGAGTCGACGGACCCCAGTTTCGAAACCACTGGTCTACACAGGTTTCTTTGTTACAGTAGTTCCATGGTGGATATGTTTCAAATCCCACGCCTGGAACTGCAGGTTGTACTGGACCCTATATATACTATGTTTTTTCCTATACCTACATATGATGAAGTTTAATTTATAAATTAGGCACAATAAGAGATTAATAACAATAACTATAATTAATTAATAAATTAATACAACTCCTGCTGCAAAAACAGCAGCAGTGCCACCAACAAAGCTTTCATCAGATGATGACCCAGGGGTGAGGAATGCCGAGGAATGGAGAAAAATATGTTCTCAATCAGAAACAGAATCATGATACTAATACTAAAATAGAACAATTATAATAATATACTGTAATAAATGGTTATTTAAAAGACTTCAGGTTCAGAGGGAACACTGCTGTGGACCCCCAGTGGTCCACGGACCCCAATTTCAAAAACACTGTTCTAATATGATGTGCTAAAGAGTAAAAATAAAATAAAAACTGATGAAGGAGGATTTAGTTAATTCAAAGTACATACCTTGTGGGTTTCATACAGGGATATGGCAATTGAAATGCAGGAAATCACAAAGATGCAACCAGCGTAATAATAATAATTGTCACTTGCCCATAAAATAATACTGGCAATTTGGAAAATATAAAAGGGATTTAGCACCTGAAAAAGATAAAGAAAAAGTCATAAGTTGCCCAAATTTATTAGATAAAGCATTGTCACTATTATTAAACTACTAAATCTATAACTAAAGAAACATAGATGCAATTCTGAAAAAAACCATAAGAATTAAAATTTAATACTATTTAATCTAGTCTACTACTACTAGGTGTAAACAAACAATATGGCGTGTAGTAAAAAATTGGATAATGAAGAATGTAGCAATATGACCTAATTTGAAAAATTATCTGCAGGTTAGCTTTCGTAGCTTAATCAGTGAAGCACTGTCTTGGTCAGACAAGCTCCCAAGGATAGGGGATGAGAGTTCAAATCTTGTCAGAAGCTAATTTTAAAAAATTTATTTCTGATCCATTCTACTTGCTTTTTAAATGTAAAAAAAACCCCCAAAAAACCATGACCCGAGTGATGTGATAAAAATCAACAAGATTAGGATTTTAAAAAAAAAAAAATATCGGACAATATAAAAGCCTGTGTCACTTTGTTGGTTGGTTTTTCATAAATGGTCACACTAAAGCAAACAGGTGAAATTAAGTGAATCCTGCTGTGATTCGAATGTCCGACCTGGAGTCCCAGGCAAATGACACCTCCGCTGGGCCACCACTACACTGCTTACATATTGGGTAAAATTAAGTCACAAATACTAAATAAAGAGTTTTTTTTTAATGTTTGTATTACTTGAATGAGTCAATTATATTTCTTTTTCCCCCTAGATCAATGGTTCCAAACCAGGAATGAGGGAATTTGGGTAGTCCAAGGGGGTAAAAATAAAAGTCCAGTCTAGAGATAGGGTTTTCTGCACTTCTATCTATCAAGTCAAAGGCTCGAAATAAGCTCCAAGTTGAGAATGATTCAAGATGTGCTCTGTCACTAATAGGCGCACAAATCAAAGAACTAGTAGCAAAAATCAAGAACATAGATCACATTGATGTGTATATCAGTTACGATAGCAGCTTTCTTATTTTTTGTAATAAATTCTTTGAGTAGCAAATACCCAGCAGCAGCTGTACAATTATAGAATTAAACTAATTCTTAGTATGAAGCTGTCTACTTATATGTAAAATAAAGTTATTATTTTTAATTATTCTTTGTTGCAACTTAATAAAAGGGAAGTGGGGAATACTAGTAATCTTATTGACAAAAGTGGAGAATGACTCAAAAAGGTTGGGAACCACTGACATCGATAATACTGATGACTTCGACTAATTTAAAACAACGAAAACCAAATTTAACAATTTCTTTGAATTTGTATTACATTTTAACAAGACAGCCACAGCTTTAAAACTTTAAATTCTATCACTGCTTCTTTGATTATTTTTCAACTAATTACATTAATTAAATAAATAATCCTGTCATTTTTTACCAGTACTATGCTAGTTAATAATAGATCTGGCATGTAGCAAAAATTTTGATAATGAAGTCAGTTCAGAAAACAGTATGTCTTTATCAGGTTAATATGAGAAATTTCTTGAGAAGTTATTACAAGATGGTGAGAACAGAAAACAGAATAGGCAAACTGGGTTCAAATTCAGGCTTAGGCAGCTTGTGTTTACTTTGCACTAATATCCTTGAAAAAGGTATAAATCCACCTATTTGTGCTCCGTTCCATCACCAGATATTGTGATAAAAAGGGTCTCATTACTGGCATGCCACAATTAATATGAAAATGTGCAAAATGGAAAAGAATTTCTCCTGGGATATATTTTGTAGACCCACATACTGGGCTCCCCTTCTAATATATATATATATATTTTTTAATATGAACTTGTAGATGAGGAGGACATATTCTAATTCACATTCTTATGGAGAAAGAAATATCTGAACGAAAAAACAAAGAATCCAACCTCATATATGAGTAACTTCCAATAAGATTTGACTTCTATTACGATGTTGTTTGGACCATAGATGCGATGCCTGCAAAAGAAAAATATAAAAATAAAGATTTTAAAAGAAAAAAATTATATCTTGAAAAAAAAAATAAAATTAAATTAAAACTTATTTTAGTTATACATTGTATATATAAAAGTGTAAAAATATGTGTGTATATATATTGTCCGTGCCTCTTTCACGCTAAAAGTACCATTGACCTAATATTTTGCATGGAGAATCCAAAAAGAAAAATTGACTTCTCATATAGGCTAACCTTGGAGGTCACCAGGGCATTCTCTAGCCAATCTTTGGTTCTAAACATCAGAAACAAATAATTATTATACCAGGATTTTCATCAATCATTCTTCTCATGGCTGGCTCATATATTTCTTACAATAAAATCAATTATCAAACAAGTTTTGGTGTTTTTTGGTCATATACCGCTTTTTGGGTTGATAGCAGAGTAAAAGTAACACAGTCTACGGCTGTGGATGTTTTTGTTTCACCCTCTACCACTTCTCTTTCCTCAAGGAGAAAATTTACCCTAATTCAGGTCATAGTGAAGGGAAGTTGGTGGAGGGGTGAAGTGTAAGCACACATGACTGTGTGTTACTGCTAAATCAGGTGATTTATGATAAAATTGAAAGTAATTATTCTATTATTTTTTTCTTATGAAGTATTGTAAACCATTATTATTAATTTTTGACTTCTATTTACCTTCATCTTAATTTTTTGATAATTTTTTTTTAATCACCACTTAAATAAGGCCATCACTATGACAGTGAGTAAACAGCACAGATTGGAAGTAAGATTTAGGTCTCTGTGTAAATAAAATCTTTTCCATTTGTTGTGTTGGGTAAGAAGAAATAAAAAACATTTTTCAATGTGTTGTCTAATTTGAAGTTATGTTTTCCCATGGCAATGCTGGGTATCCTGCTAGTATACTATTATTTGAGACTTCTGTTTGTTTGTCCGTGCCTCTTTCACACTAAAACTACAAGTCCCATTGACCTTATATTTGGCAGAAAAACTCACTAAACTTGTGACATAGGCTATTTGAGTTTGACCTTGGGGGTTATTCGAGGTTACCAGGTCATTTCTGGCAATTTATAGCATAATATCGAGTTTGCTATGATGTACAAAAATATTTTTGACCTCACAAATGGTAGAGCGGATACGGTCAAATTCAATTGAATAGGTGGTGCTGACCTTTAAGGTCATTGAAGGTCACTAGAGGTAAATTTTTTCAGCTATTTTGCTGCCAAACAATTACATTCTTAATGGTAAATTAGTATGTGGGTTTAATCTGGGCAGAAAAAGATGATAGGATAGGTGGTGCTCACTTCCAGGATCATTGGAGGTCAATTCTGAATTAAAATAGCTTTTTTTAGCCATATTGCAGCAAAACAATTATATTCCTGGGGGTAAATTGAAACATGGGGTTAAATTGGGCGGAAAAAGGTAGGATAGGCGGTGCTTTTTTCATTCAAAAGAAAAAACTTTAGGCCCTAAAAAACTTGTTGTGCAACCCTGAAAAACGTTTTCAGACAAAAATTCTAAAAAGGTACAAGGACAATCTCTCAAGATCGCTGGCCTTAACCTGACTTCTCCATGCTTTTCCAATGGCCAACTTTATATTTGTTATTCTAGGGTTTCCGAACCCCCGAACAACCTTTTCATACTGCCACCAAATGGGAGAAGCACTAATGTTGTGTATCCAGAAGCCCTGTCAAACTACGGGACGACATCACTTGTTTATTTTGTACATCAGAATATCTTTCCGTAACAGCCACTTTTTCATGTGTAAATAATTTTTTCATTTCTTGTGTTGTTTAAGTATAAATATATCAAAGAACATTTTTTCCCCCGCATGGTTACATTTGAAGAACCCCCCCCCCGCCGGTCAAATATGAGGTTAAAGGAGGAGGAGGGTTTGGCATGGGGGTAGCAATTCCACACAATAAAATACACTTGCTACAGAAACTGCAGCAGCATAACCCCAGCGATGGTCCACTGGCGTGGCTGCTTGCTGTCCTAGTCTACAGGACAACAAAAGATCTGCTTGGAAAATATTCCTATTTCTGTATTACTATTCTCCCTACTTCACTACGCTGGAAAAAGCAACAGAGTTGTGTATGGCTAAATACTGGTGTGGTGTCAAGCATATTGGAACAACCTTATTTATACATCATAAAACGACAAAATTTCTCAATTTCAATAGAATCAGCAATAGCTTTGTGTAGGGTAAAAGTGGAGTAAAGTCAGCTAAAGCAATTCACTTCCATAATGACAATCCCTACAAGAGCAACAATAGCTGTTATATACATTGTTAGTTATGACAAGATATCAGCTAATTTCCTCTGAATAAATAGAATTTTAAAAATATACAAAAAAAAAGAAAAATCCTTACTTTTGTTTTTGAAGTTCCCAACTCATTCCATGGAAATCTTCCAAAAGTGATCGGCAGAGGATGTTTGTAGACAAGTCTCTAACAAAAGACAAGAATTCAATAAAGTTTAAAACAAGACAAGTCTCTAACAAAAGACAAGAATTCAATACAATAAAGTTTAAGACGAGAAAACAACACTAAAAATAAACAATTATTGTAATTTCTAAATTAAAATTAAAAAATCACTTTGGTTTTTGTTTATTCAAACCAATGTCCTATTTTTACTGTTTAAATTAGCCTTTCTCAACCTTTTTTAGACTGGAGGAACCCTTGATTGATTGATTATTTTGTTTATGGCACATTGACCCTTGGTGGGTCATTTAGTGCCGGATTCAGTAGGGGGAGGGGGAAGGGGGATCCCATGTCCCCGTGACTAGAGACTTGAAGGGGGAGAATACCAAATCCCTGTCACTGAGACAAATGCAACGAGGACAGGGATAATAGGAGGGGGAAGGGACGGAGATCCCAAAAGCTTCTCAGGACGAATCCTGAGCATGCCGACCAGCTGGCCAAAATATCCTGTGCAACTTCTCCCAGGACGATACCCAAGCATGCCACAAGGACCCCGGAAGGGACGCGGTTCTCTGAACTTCGAGGCCATGGCGGTTTCGAAGAACAGATTCTACACTTTGATCTTAGCCAAAAGGACACCCCAGGAATCCTTGAAATAACTTTCATATTTCAAGGAACCCCTGCATAAAAATATATGTATAGCTAATGACACATCAGAGTGTTCAAAAATTTATATAAATGCAAAATATAGAGTGTTAGCTAAAGATTAACGCAAAATATCAAATGTCATTTAGGAAATAAAGATGGTGGTCTTTTTTGGTTGGTAGAAATTCTAGTGCTTCTAGTGCCAAATGTCATCAAGAGACGGACTGTGACTTGTTATAAAAAATAAGCTTAAATGAAGACAGATTCAGGTGCTTTTTTTCAAGCATTCATAAAATTTCCACAGAACCCCTAACAACCTCTCGAGGAACCTTAGGATTCCATGGAACATCAGTTGTGAAAGGCTGGTTTAAACTCACAAAATATCACATGTGGAACCCAAAATTAAAAGTTTTTCAACGAAGACAGGCTCACTCAATTTGTAAGATTGATGCAACACAATCTTACCTCTTATTGTTTGGCCTTGTGCCAGCCTAAGCTGAGCTAAATAAATATCTACAAAAATATCACATCGGAAGCTTTAGTTCACATTTGATTAAACTTAACCAACACGTATCCACTAGAACAGGTAGGACAATCCGGTGGTGGAAACTAGGAGCCTTAAACCTAATGTCGCTTGTCTGCTTCTTCCACTGAACCAGAGTATATGACTTTTTGCGTTACCCGCAGTGTAATCAGGGGGGTGGAATTTGGTGGTCTTAAACTTACAACCTTTCTTCCTTTTTGATTAAGCTTTTGGTTCGAAATTCTTACCAACTACAACAGAGACCTGAAGAAGGCTGGAGGGCATAACGGCTGAAATGTTGTGACTAACAATTAAGATGAAGACACTAGTCTGAGTAAATCAGATAAAAACTGTAATTCTTATTCATTAAATCGGTTCCAGAAAGCTGCTTAATTAGTAGAGGAAGGAGAGCAGCAAAAAGGCAGAATGATTCAACTGCTGGGGGAGTCAGAATTCTATTTTCGTTAACCAATTTGGAACTAGCTGATAAGATATCTTTCAAGAAACTAGAAAGCACTCAGAGAGCGCATACCTCTGCCAATACCATTGCCAGAGGAAGTAATTGTGCATGGATCTGCCTCCAAATCACTTCTTCCATGGGCCATTGCCCACCCTCCCACAAAATTTCATTTAAATTCATTGAGAACTTTTGGAGATATCGTGTGGACAGTCAGGAGCGAATACATAAATGTATGAAGAAAAAAAAAAAAAAATCTCAATAAAAACAAAATTCCTGGATCCGCCCCAAAATTTAAGCACTTCTCCATTACCCCATGGCCCATCCTTTCACAAAATCTCATTGAAATTCATGGAGTATTTTTGGAGATATCGTCTAGACCAGCGTTTCTCAACCTTTTTACCCTTGAAGTAAACTCCATGTCTCAGGGAACCCCTACATAAAATGATTACATATCTTTCTTATTCTTTTTCTTTCATAAAGTTAAATTTCATAAAACAAACATAATATATTTTTCTGATAACTGGTTTAAACAAAAAAAAGTTTATTGACAATGCAAAAAATAACAGAAATCTTGTCCAAGAGACCTCATAAGGAGGTTTTCATTCAAACAAAGAAAAAAAAAAGAAATCAAACATCTGTATTCACAAAAAAATAAACATAAATAACCAACATCCTATAGAACGCATAAACAGAACGTAAACAGACAATAACTACTACAATAACCTTTTATTGACAATGTTAAAAAGTCAAAAGATAAATCAAGGCAATATGTCATATGGGTCAAGGAAATGTTATTTTTTAAGCCAATTTAGATAATGAAATTTGCTTCTTGTCTTTTGGTGCACAAATACTTAGTTCAGGGTCAAACTTTAGATAAACACACACGGATTTCATCTTCAACTGAAAGGAGACGGTTTCTGTATTTCCTCTTGAGACTTGTTAAATAAGAAAAAGCTTGCTCACACATGTAAGAAGTTGAAAACTGCACCAATATATTTATTGCTTTCCTATGAATGGCATAGAAAAAATTTCATAGAAATCCAAAACTTGTCCATGGATGTGTCAGTAAATCTCATCTTGAGTGTACAATCAGACTGCAGCTCACAAAGTTCTTCCTCTTCTCTTAAAGTCAGGTTCTTGGGATGAGCTGAAAATTTAGAGTATGGATCCCTCACCCAATCATACACTTCTGTTGAAAGGGAGGGAAAATAATATTCAATTTTGATCAGCAGTTCTTCCTGGTGGGTTTCAATAAGACTTGGAATTTGCTGATAGCCTGCTTCACTCTTAAGCCCCAGCAGTAGTTGAAACATTTCAAGATTTCCTTTTGCTACATGATTTTTCCAAAAGATTCAGTCTTCTTTTAAATCCAAGAATCTCATTACTTGGTCAATACATTTTCTCCAGGGCCTTGCAGTGACTTATTCAAGTGATGAAAAATGTCTGCTAAGTAGGCTAGCCTCTGAGACCATTTTTCATCTTCAAAGCACTTGACAAACTCTGGCTTATTGTTTCCTTGAAAGTATTCCTGCAATTCATCTTTCAGCTCAAACACCATATTTAGAACTCTTCCTCTACTCAGCCATTTTAGTTCTGTATGTAGCAAGAGATTTATGTGCTCTTTGTCCAGGTTTTGTCACACAGCTTTTTAAACATTCTGGAGTGAACTGATCTTTGATTAATAAAGTTGACCATTTTTGTAGCATCATCAAAAACGTTTTTTCTCCAAGAGATTTTGAAATCAGCCCCTCTCTGTGAAAAAAGCAATGTGTTGAGACAATATCAGCATTTACTTGTTTTAGAAGAGAAACAAAACCTCTTATAGAGCCAACCATTGATGGGACACCATCAGTACAGATGCTAACACAGTTCTTCCAGGAGAGACGTCTTGTTTACAGATATGAGGATAAAATATTAAATATATCTATTCCTTTGCTTGTCTCAAGCAATTCTTTGCAACAGAAAAGGTTTTCTTGAATTTCATCCTTATTGACAAATCTTACAAAAGCTACAACGTGACATTTATTGATAAGATCTGTTGACTCAACAACTTGGATAGAAAAACTTTTATTTTTCAGTTTATCACACAAAGCGTCAGTGTGACATGTCATCAATACATCGACTTATTGTATTGTTTGAAAGTGGAACATTTTCAATTTCTCATACTGCATCTTGTCCCAGCATTTTACCCACTACAATTCTACACTGGCATTATTAGACTCTCACCAACTGTATGACTTTTCCTTTTCTCTGCAATAATTTCTGCAACCAAATACTTGCTTCTTGAGCCTTTTCATTGACACTGACTTTACTTACAAAAGCTGTACTCTGTTTATATTGAAATTCCAATAGCCTTTTGAAATAATCAGCACTTTTATTTTTCATATGATTGATTTGTCGTGAAGTGCCTTTTCAATTTTGTTGGAGCCATTGCTGCATTTGAAAGTTGTCTGCCATATTTTTCGAGTTTTGTTACATCATAAATGTAAGAATATAAGATCAAATCCCTAAAGTATTTTTTTTTTTATCAACCCATACCTTGAGTAGGTGGATAAAAATAATATACTGAACTAGAGTTTTAATTTAAACAAATAAATATTATATATTTTTTTGAGGATTCTCCTATCAAAGATTTGCCACCATTACCAGACAGTACCCGAAACTGTTGCTACGATAAGCCCAATATTTGTAAGAAACCTAAGAAAATCTTCTGAGGTTGCCATTGTGAAGAAATCTAATGTAGGGTAGGGAAATCCTGGCATCTGTAGAAGTAGTAGTAACTATGAAATATATCAGATTCCACAAAGAAGGTTTAAGAAATTTTGTCTCAACCAAATTCTGCTAAAATTCCTTATTAAGAGTCATTTCCCCCCCTTTTAGGGTCACCTTAGTCTCTACAGATGCCAGGATTTCCCTACCTTAGGGATATGCTGTGTATGTATAATAAAATTATGAATATGAAATTAAACATAAAAATTACTCAAAAATGCATTTGTATATAATTAGCCTATTTATCATTATTTCTTGTGGAACCCTGGTTGGGAAACACTGGTCTAGACAGACAGACGAGAAGACCAGACCGGTTACATATACCTCTCTAATTTTGTTCGAAGAGGTAAATAATTTCTTTGTCCTGCAAAAAAAAAAAGTCTTAAAAAGAATTTAAAAAAGAAGAAATATCCTAGTCCCAAGTGGTTAAAGAACAAAAAGATGATCCCCAAATGCTACTTACTCCAATTTCTTGAAAGAACAGACCTTGGAATCCCAGATGTACCTGACATGCTGGTGATCAAAATACTTAAGCAACCATTCCTGAAAAAGATAAAAAAATAATTTTTTTAAAAAGGGAAATATAAACTACTAGTATTCCAAGGGTAATTATGAATCACTGCCACCCATACATGCTGTGTTGGTGATGATCAATTAATATGTTGGAAAAAGGGGTGATCAATGAATAAGTTACTTCTCTCGCCTTTTGTTGGGCTGTGATCACTAAAGAAAGGTATGAATTTTCAAAAAAAATAAGCAGTCACAAACTAGTGATAGCATAAACTTACATTGCATATTGAACCCCCCTCTAAAAGCCTATTTAGGGGGGGGGGCATTTAAAAATAAAAAAACAAAAACATTTTCCTCTACTCATTGAGGAGTGTTTGTGCAAAATTTCAAGTTTCTACTATGAACAGTTAGGGCTGGGCAAAGTCCAGATACATAGATATATATATATAAATGTCTGAACACCTAAACCTAAACCCAGCAATAAACCAGTGCTGTGGGTAGCAGTGATTAATAAATGAATTACTTTATCAGCAAAAAAAAAGTTCCTCTTTCATAATTCCCTACATTAATTTAATTAATACAAATAATGTTACTTATAATATATATACTGAGATCTACCGTAAGATCGTTCTACCGTAAGATCGTCCACCCGACAGATCACCCATGGGCAGTTATTTTAGATGGGCGTTTATTTGGTGGTCAAGTTATTCTAGATGAAAATTTGAAAGCATCTATGTTTTAGTGCACTTTTGTATACAAAATCTGAACACCTTGAATACGTACATAATAATTAAGACATCAAGTCCAAAATATCTGTCAATTCATTGTATAAACAAAAAGTTGCTTCAAAGAAATCAATTTTGCCCGATACTTCATTATTGCTGAATGAGTTTGAAAACAAACAAGTTATTTATTTATTACAAAAATTAAATTATTTTTTGTGTTTGCAGGTACTAAATACATTCTATATAATATATAGACTGTATTTCGTATATGTGTGTGTGTGTGTGTGTTCGGCTCTCGTAGCAACTTAAAAAGAAAATACCGTCCAAAGAAGTACCAAATACAATTAAAACGAGTTGCCACTGATTTTTGTACATAACTTTTGAATGTTCAATTTGTTTTAAATTTTTATGATTTTTGTATTTTTTAATCTTTGGTCCAAATTCTGTCAATTTTGAAGCTGAATCTTTATTCAGCTTTTATTCAGGTTAAAATAAACTTTGTGAAATGTATTGGATACTTTTTGAACTCACAGTATATAGTTGTATATTTGTAAAATCTGTGATACTAGTGATTTGAATAAATGTTAGTTATGACATATACTGGGCTCTTTAAAAGGCTAAGGGATTAGGTGAAAAAGGGGTCATAAAAGTGATATATATGGTGGTTGCCAAAACAAGTGAAATGAAAGTGACAGATGTTTTAACAACTGGGAAAATATCTTCTCTTCTCAGTTTTTATGTTCTCAGCATGAACTCTGATAAATAATAATTTATCACTTCCTACAATCCCTTATATAAAACGAACGTTTCAGTTTCATTAGACAGACCTGCTGGAAAGCTAAACAAGCCATTTATGTGTGTGTGTGTGTGGGGGGGGGGGTTGATTTCACTAATTTGATATGCTCTATTCATGATAGTCTGAAAAAACTACCAGAACCCTGATTTCTAGACACATT
This sequence comes from Architeuthis dux, assembly GCA_006491835.1. Taxonomy (NCBI): domain Eukaryota; kingdom Metazoa; phylum Mollusca; class Cephalopoda; order Oegopsida; family Architeuthidae; genus Architeuthis; species Architeuthis dux. The sequence goes on from VCCN01000667.1 coordinate 2,071,811, forward strand.
CGTGACAGATCTTTTCTTGTGCTAATCTACCATTTAGAAATCAGGTCTGTCTGGAAAGTAACCAGCCATTTAATATTAATGAAAAAATAGCCAACCTAGGGCAATGGTGCCTTAGTTTTCTTTAGAATACTCCCCTTAGGACCTCACATACTTATCACAACATCTCTTACACTTTTCAAAACAGTCGACAAAGTCCTCATTTGGGATTGCCATCAGCTGCCTCATCGCATTTTCCTTAATTTCATCCATAGTCTGTAATCTCCCTCTCAATAGTGATTTTTAGCTTTGGGAAAGCCAGAAGTTGCAGGGAGCCAAATCTGGACTGTGGGGAGGATGGGGTCTTGACAGAATTAGATGATGCAATATTTTGCTTTCTGGACAAACCTTGTAAATGATTGTTCATGCTAAGTTTAAAATATGCCTCCTCATCATTTCCTGCTTTGGTCCAAAACACCAAATGACACAATCGAGAATTACAACCAGACACAAGTTATGAATAGTGCAGCATTTAACTATATTTGGTACCATTATCATGACATCATAATATTACAGACCTCTCCTGTTATAACGCAGTATTGGGGTCTAAGAAAGCCAACACCACGTTATAACCGAGCTGTGATCAATTTAGCTATTTTGGAGCTAGATTAATATTATAATGCGAACCTTGCTATAATGAACTGCATTATAACTAGGCCTGTGTTATATTTCTGACCATGCTCACAGACTAACAATCAAGTTGTCATTTAATCATCACTGAAATATAAGAATTGAATGAATAAAATGAATTCAATACAAAATCAACTGAATATAAATAATTTGGTTTTGTAGAGTAAAAAAAAACCCTGAAAAACATGTCAATTACATTCCAATCAATAAGATACAAAAATCCAAAATGGAAGATCTGGAAGAAGGTAATGCCAAAATGTAAAAAGGAAAATCTTGTTAAAAAGCAAGAAATGTGAATATGAGAATTTATTTCCCAATAGAAGAAAAAGAAATCATTCACAGAAATGTAGAAATTAATAAAGAAAACTGATTTCCAGAGATGCCCATAAAAGAATTTTAGATAGAATATTACCAAGAGATAATATGAAATTGTTATGAAGTTTGATATCAATGACAAAGTTTCTATTTAACTACAAAAATTTGTATTATTCTGTTTGTATGTAAGACCGTTATGCTTTTTGATTATCGTTCATTCTCCTCATATCTTTTATCCTTTCTCTTCTCCCTCCCTAACCACACTTGCAATATAATGAACATGCGTTAAGAATTGAAGAGGGTACTTATGCTTAAATGGGAGCAAAACAGATCCAACATTCGGCAAAGTAGGACGACTTAACAGTAAAAAATGCATTGTATTATATGGACTGATTTGACCGATCACTTTCATACTGCAATGACTGTGTTTTAGTAAAAAAAAAATGATTATTTTATTTTATTTTTTTAAAAAATTAAGTATTGTAAACCCTTTTTATTCATTTTTGACTGCTATTTACCCTCATCCTAATTTTTAGTAGTTTTTAAAAAAAGTTAAGATGAATGTAAATAGCAGTCAAAATTAATAAAAATGGTTTACAATATTTGATTTAATAAAACAAATAAAATAAAATAATCATTTTTTACTAAAACTCAAACAGTCATTGTAGTATGAAAGTAAAAAAATGTTAGCTTCTTTAGCAGTGATCGGTCAAATCAGTCCTTATGATACAATGCATTTTTGACAGTTAAGTCATTCCACTTTGTCAACCTTCACTCTAACTGTCATTCATTCATTACACCTCCCTTACAAGTCTGAAGCCTAAAAATTGTTATAGTAGTAGTAGTAATAAACCACAGGAATATAGACAGATAGTAAAAGTAACTAATAATAACAACAGATATATTAGTTATAGATACATTCCCTAAGTAATAAATTATATACTTTAATTGCAGAGATATGCAAGAGTAATGATGGTATGTTTAGTTGTCAACACCTGTAGAATTTCCACAGGTCCAACTAGTTGTTATTATTTATTATTATATTTGAAAAAAATATATTTTCAAATGAATATGCAATTAAACACTCAGTTTACTCACACACACTCTAAAGTTCCACAAAGCATTCAGAGTCTCGTTCTTGGAGGAATTCGATGCCAAGGACCTAGATTTGCTTGAAACCACTGGGAAGATAAGCTAGGATCCTCTATTAATATCGTTCAAATGGTATTTCCAGAGGTTATGGAAATTTGAGATGTGAAGATGCTAGAACTCTTCACTGTCTTGTGGTGTTGCTCCAAATAGGTTCCTCTTGCAGAAGAGGGGGGTTGGGAACCACTAGCCTGGGAAGTTTGCGGGATTTTTGTTGACAAGAATATTTAATACTGGCTGATTCAGTGGGTTTCTGAGTGCGTTTTGGAGATTTGAAAGTACATTGCAACATTGTCTTCGATCACAATGTAGGCTGGGGGCCAGCAGGGCCTACTGTGCACCCCGCACCATGATCCTACATTTAGGGTACTAAGATGTTCCTTAGGATGTCCTCTTTCAGAAAAAAGATGTTCCCAAGAAAAAAGTTGGGAAGAACTACCTTATTTGCATAAAACAAAATGGCCACCAGCACACACTAAAAAGCTGAGCTGTAACCTTCGAAGCCGATCAGATACAAATTGGCAACATACACCGTTGAGAAGCTGATAAAATTCTCTTTCGAACCAGATATATATATATATATATATACCTCCATCAGAAATTCATAGACTTTGGACTGTATACTTGAAGTTTTCTCATAAAATGCTGAATACTTAGGTTCATGTCTTGGGCTGTAACTTTTTAAGCCCAACAGATACCAATTGTGAACATACACCATTAGAAAGCTGATACAATTCTCTAACGATATATATATATATCTCCTTCATGAATTAAATCCACAATATATAGACTTTAGCCTATAAAGTATACTTGAAATTTCCTTGTAAAATACTGAAATGCCTATAAATTAATTATTTTTTGGTAAAATAAAGTGTATTTTTGAAATCGTCATGTCTGAAAATCATGATTTAGCCCATTAAAGTACTCAGATATGTCAACTGGGAGACGAGATATGGAATTCTGTTTTTTTGGTGCGTGCTGGTGGCCATTTTGTTTTATGCAAATGAGGTAGTTCTTCCCAACTTTATTCTGAAAGAGGACATCCTAAGGAACATTTTGGTCTGGACGGATACTCAGAACTTGTGTAAAATTGACTGACTAAGTTAAAAATGGTGTGACAAGCCAAAATATATTTGTTGTCAAAACATATGCTAGGGAGAAAAACTGGTTTAAAGTTAAAGTGGAATGTTGCAAACTTCACTTTTTAAAAAATTTTAGTTCGATTTTCAAATGACTTTTTAGAAAAATTGATGAAAATCAATTTACAGCGATTAAAAAAACAAACTCATCCATTATCTCTACCGAATAGCATTCCAACATATATAAATCATTTCCAAAAAATTACACGGCATAAAAGAATGTAAACATCTGATACATTTAAATTTTTAAAAAAATTAATGATGCAAAAAAACAAATATTGACTTTATAACATCTGTTGCCACTTACTGAGTAAATGATACTGGCTCTTGATAAAAACAGGCCATAGGTAATTGATTTTAAAAAGCATACAAAATTCTTACAAATTATCTATATTCTTAATTTTTGAGTTCATGGTGGTGAGAAATGGTGTAACGCTTACTGGCATGGAAAACCGGAATCAGCAGACAAAGTTTGAGTTTCGGCTGAGGCTGTTGTACATTTACTTGGCAAAGGCATGAATCCACTTTTTCCCCTGCCTAGGGGTAATTAGCAGGGCAGTTGGAGCCCTTTAGCCCTGTAAGGCAGTCTATCTAAGAGAAGATTACTCTGACGGAAAAAAGCTACAGCTTGGCAGGTCACCATAGCAGATCCCAAGCACGAGCAACTCCACCCCATAAAAACCTGCTTGCTACTGAAACCGCAGCAGAGTGGTTGCGGCCCTATGCTCCACAAGGAGTCTACAGGCTTGAACAATTGGTAAGATCGAAGCAAGTTTCACAAAATCTAATCTACTGATGTTTTTCCAGTTTTTCTTTAATCAGACTGAAATTAATTCACTTGATCTCTCAAAAAGATATTATTACTAATTTTTGACGAGTTTTTCATTCATCTTATTTTTGTTACCCGAGTAGCAATATATGTAATAGTCTTAAGTTGTTAAAATTTCTTAGATGAAGCATTGTCATTATTTGCTGACATATAAGACGCTCACTTTAAACTAGAAAACGCTTACCTCTGCCAATATCATTGTCTATCGATCTATTGTCTATCCTTTCACAAAGTTCCATCGAAATTCTTCGAGAACTTTCTGAGATTTTGCATGGACAAACAAATATATGAAAAAATAAATAAAATGATATAATAGTCTTAAGTTGTTCGAATTTCTTAGATGAAGCGTTGTCATTATTTGCCAGCATACAAAACGCAGAGGTCATTTTCCAGCCAATCTCTGGTTCTATACATAAGAAAGACATGATTTTTATATGAACATTTTCTACTCTAATTCTTCTTACGAATGACAAACTTTTGTTACAATAATTGTTTTTTTTTCAGTTCTGGTGTTTTTTCGTTAATATAACAATATTAAGTATTATTTTTAGTAGTAGTAGTAAAAACATGCACGCAGACAGACAGACAGAGTCGGCCTCACCTTTCAACGAGTGGGCCTTCCCTTCCTTTTTGGCACACTGATTTTATATTTAACAAGCAAACCGTTTACACTACACAACATGTGATTTAAAAAAGTGAAACTAGATATTCCCATGCGAGTACTTTTGTTTTTTTAAGTTTTTTTTATCGACAGTTTTAATTAATATTTATGTGAAATATAACACATTTTTCACACTTCTAAAACAATACAGTATTAAGTCACAGATTTTTAGCTGTAGAATTCTGGTACTCTATTTTACATCCGTCTTACAGAAGTAAGGCATCGAAGTATGCGGTTCATATATTACCGTATTTTGTAAACAATTATTCAGTTCATTACTGCTTCAGTTACTCACTGGTCATTTGCTACCTTTTTCCTTACCATCCACAGGTTCAATATGTTGTGAAGGTTGCTCTTGCAAATTCTTGGCTAAAGTCTAAATGGTCTAACAAGACATGAACAAAGCTCTCCTTGCTTTTAACCAGAATTCTGTGCTTTGCCTTTACTGCTTCCCACGAGTGTGTAAAACTGATTCTTTTCCGAGTTGAATTTCTTATTTTTTTCATTTATTAATATTTCAGGGAATTAACCGCATACTTTAAGAATTTACTTCCCTAGGATAGACGGGAGGTAACAGCCCAGTTTAATACAGGCTTCCCATATTATAACATGTTGCGTTATACCAAAGTTTGCTTTCAAACATGGTGGATTGGGGAGCCAAAAATATTTTACTAGCTCAATAATAGCTAGATATAGCTAAAAATGATCTACATTTAGCTCCACATTAGGTTAGATCTAGCTCCTAAATATATACATTGGTTGTGGCAAGTTTAGAATGCTGTGTTCGTTTTTTGCTACCCCAATTCACACATTATAATAGGGGAAGCCTGTATTGCACTTGGTTAGTTAAAATAAGCCACCAGACCAAGACATACCCACACTAAATTAACACCTGAAAAAATTTTTTTTTTTACCGATCAAGACTGACTAAATTCTGGAGGGTATTATGGATTTTATGCAATAACTTTCTTACCGTCTGTCTTTATAATGCAATCTAGACTTATTCCAACCTTAAACCATATTGGCACGGGCAACGCCGGGTATCCCTGCTAGTTTAAAAATAATTTTAAAAAACAAAAAAAAAACAAACAAATAACCAATCATTTTCTGAGGCAAATGTTAAAAAGTGTTAAAAAAGAAGTGAAGGCTTTGGTGCATGTTAATCCATACACAGTTCTTGCACAGCTGGGGAGATAACAGTGTGGTAGCAGATTAGTTGAAAAAAAATGAAATGTGCATGGTGAAGGGGTTTCACAGGCATCAGTCACATTTAATGAATCACATGCAACACTAAATGCAGGTTAGTATAATAAAACCAAATATTTTATCTCTCAACATATGAAAAGCTTCGTTCCAAAATGCGATATGCCCCCATTTAAAAAAAAATGTGTTTAATTAAATTAAAAATCAAATA
>VCCN01000667.1:2137236-2150332 GCA_006491835.1 Architeuthis dux
TCGTTCCTTATACTATATAAGACTTATGTCTGTCCACATCTAAAGTACTGTGCACAGACCTGGTCATCGTACTTGGAGAGAGAAAAAAAATCTTTTAGAAAAAGTCCAGAGACGAGCAACTAAGTTAGTACCAGAATTCAAAAGTATGAGTTATGAGGATAGGCTAAAAGTGTTAGGATTAACATTGTTAGAAAATAGGATAGATCGGGGAGACTTAATAGAAATGAGATTATGCGTGGTTTAGAAGTAGTAAACCCTGATGTATTTTTTTACTAGAAGGGGGTACAAGGGACCGAGAGGCCACATATATACAGTAGAAGCAAATAGAAGTAGATTGAATATCAGAAAATCTTTAGCAATAGAGTGGTAGGACTTTGGAATAGATTACTGGAATATGTAGTGCTATCAACAGATGCCAATGATTTTAAGAACTATGGTGTTTATTACACCACCGCGAAGGTTTAAGGTCCTAGACATTGTGTAAATATGATTGTTATGATGTGTGCTTGTATATACAAATTGTATACTTTTTTTTTTTTCACACTAAAATAAAATGTTCTAAAGTTGAAGCAATTTCATTATTAATTTTGGCCTCATATTTTTTTCATCTTATTGCTGTTCTTCATCATAAATTTCTAGGCCTATGAAAGATAAGCTCCCAGGGTGCAAATTTCTAACGCATTCTAACTATGAAAGATAAGCTCCCAGGGTGCAAGTTCAAGTTTCATTGGAAGCAAGTTCTTTATTCTAGTTCATGCTACTTACTTTTACAATCGGGAAATATGCAACCTAGAAAGTTTAGATGAAAAGCAGCAACAAGATGAAGAAAATACTACCATAGAATGGGATAATGGAGAACAAATTTAGGCTATTTTTCAGGTTCTAAGGTTCACCAAAAGTTAAGTTAATGTTGAAAAATTTTTATTTTCAGCAGGCTTACAAATTAATTAGTTTTTAACATATGCATTATATAAAATATTCCATAATGTTGGTAGAAAAAAATATGGGAACTACTCATAAATATGTTCTCAATTGCCCTATGGATGAGCCAATTGAGAACATATTGATTCAGAGGCTCAGATCTTTTGAAAACAACATAAAAAATTAAAATTAAGAAATATTTGAGAACAATAATTAAACTACAACTAATATCTTTTTATCAAAAAGGTTTTTTACTGATTACATTTCTAAAAATGACTGCATTTGTGTAGCAATCTCTCAGTTTTAGTTTCATGACCGTATCCTCTCCATTTGTTATAAACACATCAGGATTAGTTGGTTGCTTAAAAAGCAATATTTACATTAGTGCCTCTTCCAGTTGGAACCTCAGACTTCCTGTAATATATTTTCCACTTCTGAGACACAATCGTACCTACATAATGTACGGCTTGTTGTTTGCCTACACGACTATCAAAGAACAGTCACTGGGTTGTAGATCCCTGATTGAGGTCTCCCCATCCTCATCTGATATGACTGGTTCCACATCATCAGCATCTAATGAGTCACTGTCAGCTTCTGCAAAATTAAGGGATTTTGCACATGTGACACTACTTGATGGGCTTGGCTCTACAGAGTCAGCAAGTGACACACTCCTACCTGCTGCAACATTCACTTTCTTACTACGAGGTGCTCTCTTCATGATGCTAGTCTCTCTTTTATCTTGTAGGTATTCCAGAAGAGTTTGACTCACCAAAATAGTTGTTAATTAAATTGTAAGGTTGTTCTCCATTGCCCCACCCTAAGAATATGGTCAGTAATAAAGTACTAGTTAACACCACTGAGGTTTTAGTAGCCCAAGCTATTGCTCCAAGTATATACTATCCAGGATTCAAATTCAGGGTTTTACCATTTAATGGTTATACCTGGGGAAAGCTTAGTAGTTTGGTATTAGATTTTGCTGAAAAAAGAACAAAATTTAACTTTAAAAAATCTTAAAAAATCTCATAGTGCAAAATTTGTTTAACTTACATAGATTAGTACCTAAAGGCTAATGACATACTCTAAACCAGAATATCAATCCGGTCGGATATCCAGTGCCAGATTCGCAAAAAATTATCACTGTCAACCATGTGACTCCTGCGCCAGATTGATATTCTGGTACATCACTACTCTAAACAGTAAATATACTGATTAATAAGTGCTCAGTTGCCTACAGATTTTTCAATTACCCCATTCTACGGTAGTAAAAAATTACTTGTATATAAGTCACAGTGGTAGGTAAGTCGCAGACTCTTTGTGTTTATAATATTTTGGCTTCAGTCTTTGACCGATACACAAGTCGCATTTTATGAATACTGTTTGCAACTTCTCCTGATTGCAAAACATTGATGGAAATCGAGGATTATGCTCTCTGAAACAGCATTTGATTTCATTATCAAACAGAATGTTCACATGTTTAAATAATAAACACGTTTAGCTGAAATAATCGCAATCATTGCCAATACAACCAAGCAAATTCCCAAACCAAACGGTGCTTTTTAAATAGTCACTCCTGATTGACCGACAATATATGCAGTTTCTAATGGGTATTAGGTTTACAGCTGACCGATAGAGAACTGCGCATATAAGAGCGTTAGACAGATAGGAGCGATATAACACACATATTGTTATGTTATATCATCTACATGACGTGTACACGCCTTGTTAGAGCAATGTTCGGTAGATAAGTTGCATGCGGTTTTTCGGAGTGTGACTTATCTAGGAGTATATACAGTAAAGAAAGACTATGAAAATGAAATAAAACAATGTATAACAACTGCTTGGAAAGCATTTAGCAAAAATAGAGACATAATGAAAAGAACCTTGCCTATATGCTTAAAATGTAAAGTGTACAATGAACGTATATTACTAGCTATGACATATGTGTGTTAAACATGGAAACTAACAAAATCACTCGAAAACAAATTCAGAGTCAAACAAAGATCAATGTTAGGAATAACTAAGAGATAGAAAAAGATCAACATGGATCTGAGAGCAACTTAGGTAAAAGATATCATAGAAATGATTACGCTGCAGAAATGGAGATGGGCAGGACACATAGCAAGAAGGAAGAATAACAGATGGCGCAAAAGGTTAGTCAATTAGTGTCCAAGGGATAGCAAGTGCAGTAGGAGAAGAGCAGACAGAAAGGTTTGCCGGTAAGACATGGCTGAGGTTAGCACAGTCATGATCGGCATGGAAGGAGCTGGGAAAGGCCTTTGTCCAGCAGTGGATCTATAATTGATGACGATAGTTATGGCAAGTACAGTTGATTCTAGTTAATTGGGCCACCCATTTGAACCAAATCTTGAAAAACCAAAACAATAGAAACTGTCATGTGACCAACATCTTTTGGTAGCATGCTGTGTTCTGGGGTGATCAATGAATAAGTAATTTCTCTCACATTTTGTTGGGCGGAGATCATTAAAAAAGTCTGAATTTTCAAAAACAAGCATGAACGCTGTCAGACACAAACTAAGGGACCGATTTAGCATAACATTGTAAACCTACTAAAAACAATTTTGGGAGGGAATTTTTTTTTTTTAAAAAGAAGTTTTTTTCGAGACAATAATGAAACTTATGTTGACGGTTTCTAATACTTGTAGTAATTCTCTTATTTGGACCACCAAGACATTTGATTGGACCAGTATGAACAAATCTAAGTGACATTTTGGTTAGTCATTGCTGACTCACTCACCACTTAGTCAGGCTGTGTGTAATGTGGATTTGCTCTGAGAAGCTTTTAGAGCAGTCGTTCTCATTGAGGACAATATCGCCCCCCAGGGGGTGAAAGCTGAGCTGGGGGTGCAATAGACTCACATACAAATGGATTTTCCTCGTTTCTTGTTGGTCAAGTCAAGAATTAAGGGTGAGCTGCTCTCACTTGGTGGATTACAAAATATGTATTTTTAAAAATTGTTTTAATCAATAATTTCCGTTTTCATGTTATTTCCTTTGTTGATCGTCTTCACGCTCCAAATATCCATTGTAAACAATTTATTATGAAATTTACTTGTCTTAGCGAAGATATGGCATTACAATATGGAAATAAATGTTCTTTTTATGTACAGTCAAGCTACTTGATGTGAGTATTTATTTTGATAAAGGCATTGGATAATGGAGAGCAGTCATTGTCAAAAGTGGAGGGCATATTAAAATCATTGTTTTTAAAACGTGTGTTTCCGGATCTCAGAGGTTATTAACAAAGAAAAAAATTAGATTTAATTTTTATGTTTTTTTTCGAATGGTATCAAATTTTTTTCAGTGATAATTACTACACAACTTTATTTAAAAAGATTTTATTTTACTTATTGCTCTCAAAAGTTTTGAATAACATTGTAAAAATTAAATTATTTATTTTTACTTAAGTTTCATAGATTAGCGACATCAGATGAAAATGATTTCATCCAGCTTGCTGTTTGATAACATGACAAAAAATGTCTTAAGTTTCATAGTTTAGGGACATGAAATTAATCTGATTTTTATTGTTTTGTTTTGACTATAAAAAGTGGCTAGGAATTTCGCTATGAAATCCCCTGCTATGAATGTTCCGTAACCCACCAGCTGCACCCTTCTCACAGAGTATGTATATATGAAATTTTATCTAAGAGAAGGCTACTCTAACTAAAATGCCTACAGCTTGGCAGTGGCCTTGGCCGTCTCGGCTCACTGCAGGGCGCCTGCACTGGTCATTTGGAGATCAGTTTGAATGGAGATCAGCTTGCGCACACCGAGTCCACTGTTTAGGTTTGGGACCTTTCCTCAGTAACACAGTGAGCCGAGACGGCCAAGGCGACTGCCAAGCTGTAGGCATTTTAGTCAGAGTAGCCTTCTCTTAGATAAAATTTCATATATACATACTAAATAAATAAGCAATAAATAGTTATCACATTATGTTACATCTGTTAAAAACTGGGGTAAAGATCTACAACCGTTAACCAAGTCGAAAAAAAAATAGAAACAATTTTTTTTTCGCCAGTAATTTTTTGTGGTTTTAATCCGTTAGACCCTGACAATCTTCCTGAGATTTTTTATTTTTCAGATAAAATGTTTTTTAAGGTTTTACAAGGGAGGTTCTGTTTACAATGTAACTGTATGGTAAACAGGACCGTTACTTTCTGTATGTTATACGGAAGTAAGGCTTTGAAGCATGTTGTTACTTCCCTTGTGAAGGTTGTTAACAAGGTTTGCTTGATATTTTAATGACGCTTTTTCTGTGCTTTCATTAACGTTTTTACCTTAATGAAAGCACAGAAAAATCGTCATTAAAATATCAAAGAAGCCTCATAAGGGAAATAATGAATACTTCAAAGCTTTTACTTCCATACAATGGACGGAAAGTAACGGTCCCGTTTACCATACAGACTCCCCCTCATAAAATCTTTAAAAATATTTTATCTGAAAAATGAAAAATCTCAGGAACATTGTCTAATGGATTAAAACCACAAAAAATTGCTGGCAAAAAAAAATTGTTTCTATTATTTTTCAACTTTGTTAACGGATGTAGATCTTTACCAAAACCGATTTTCTTAGAGCTTTGAAAGTGACAACTATTTTCTTTGATTGTTCGATGGAAAATAAGTATGTAATAAACAATTAATCCATTTTTGATTAAATCCATTTAAAACCATCATTTTCTTAGAGCTTCAAACAATAATACCAAATAACCTGTCTCACATATTGTGCATCACTTGAAATATCCAAAGTCATGTTTGGTAAACTTATTTAGGACAGTACTTTTAATAAAATGGTGAAAATCCACTATAATTAAATACTACACCACATACCATTTCTTTCATCTGACTCAAAGGCATTTTGGTAATAAGCAGGGTTGTCCTATTTCGGACATGTCCAGTTTTCACCCTGTATGCCCAATTAAACATTTTAAGAACCGGACATCCAAAATTACCAACTTTGATATTTTATATCTAAATTTAGCTATTTTTTTGTTGCATTTAGATATAAGAAATAGTTCTAGCCACTTTCAGCTATTATTTTCATAATCTAGCTACTTTCAGCCACTATTAGCTATTTGTAGCCATCAATTTTTCTGCCCAAATTTGACAGATTTCGAGCAGGGTTGACCGTGTGTCCAATTTTGAGAAAACTAATCTGGCAACTCTGATAATAAGACCAATTTACAATTAAATACCATCTAGCCAAAATGGAGATATCCAATAAAATATTATTCAGTAATACTTTAGTCCATCATAATACTAAATCTTATACCAAACCAATATCTGCTATTTGCATTCTTTACTGTGTATAGAAACGTTGTAAATAAGGTGTGATGTAGTGTTCATTCATTTATGTACTGCATATGATGTAGTGTTCATTCATTTATATACAGCATATTATGTAGTGTTCATTCATTTATATACTGCATATTATGTAGTGTTCATTCATTTATATACTGCATATGATGTAGTGTTCATTCATTTATATACTGCATATGATGTAGTGTTCATTCATTTATATACTGCATATGATGTAGTGTTCATTCATTTATATACTGCATATTATGTAGTGTTCATTCATTTATATACTGCATATTATGTAGTGTTCATTCATTTATATATACTGCATTTTTCAATCGCTATGTTGAATAATTTAAGTGACATCCGTCAGTCTTGCAAGACTATGGATCTGCACCGGGAAAGTCTTGATTTCAGTCTCTCCAGGGTGCAGGCCTGGTCAAGGTTTTATGGAAGACAGGTGGTTGCAAGTCTCCCCTCTCCACGCATCGATTTTATCCAAGGGAAGGCAAGGATTGATGCATTTTGGCACCAGTGTCAACGAGTTGCCAGAATGAGGCTGAAGACAATGACGGACTGAATTCAGAGTTGTCCTTCTCCTAGGCTTGTTTTCCTTCCAAGGCTACAGATCCCAGTCCGCCCTGCTATTTTACCCATAGCTGGGGGAGAAGAGACGCTTCCATTGTTAGTGCAGTTACACAACTTGCACCTCCATATAATTTTACCAAACATGAGTTTTTGTAAGAAATATTTGTGGTAGTCACCTGAATTTAAGCAGACTCTTCCACTTGCTTATCACTCTGTGATAAAAGTTTACATTTTATACCTGGTGTATATGTCAGCCCCTGGTTTAGGAGAAACAAAAAAATGTCAACTGGTACACCACAAGTTATAAAATACCAAATCCACATTCGATTTTAACAGTTCTTGTTTGCAAAGTTTAATAATGAGATATAACTTTATTCCTACTGCAAATGACCTATTTATTAAATATGCTCCTGCTTTCTAGTACTGTCAAAACTGGGTTTACAGTTTAACTATTTTTATTTTCTGAATAATTAGAGAATGAAACAATGTTCATTAAAATTTGTGGAATATCTGTTGTTAGAGAATAAAATAATTCCACAACTGTTTCAACCGTCTGCTCTTCCCCATTAACACATTCCTCCAATACTTCCAAACAACCATCTTTGAAGACATTAATTTCCCACAATGCATCAACAGTTTCAATGGTATCAATATATATGTGTGTGTGTATGCGTGTTAGTCTACTCACACTTCATACAATCCTGAGAGAATGAAAATCAAATTAAAATAGTTATTTAATACACAGGGATAATATGAAACTTTCAGGGTGTTGGCAAGAAATGGTAGTGTTGTCTGTAAATTTTTACCCATTCAAAAATACAGAATTGGGAAATTATATAAGTGGTTCTACCCAAAAGTTCAAAGATTTTAAATAGACTGATAAATCTGTTCATCAATCAAGTCATCCTGTGTGTGTATGCATATATACACTAGTTATTACCTGTGAAAAAATTCAGATATATTTGAATTACTAGGAGATGATTTATTTAGAAAAGAAACTAAATATATATCCTCAAATTACCAGCAGTAATTATTATTTTAAAACAATTTAAGGTGTTACAACAAATGAAATCTAAAATGAATTCCAAGCAGTAATTATTAATTTATTTTAATGAAATTCAAGGCATAACATACCATTGAAAAATGTGCATCAATATATGGTCAAAACATTGTACAGGTTAGGGTTGGGTTTAGGGATAGGTAATTCGGGACCACAGTCACTCGTTGGAGAATGAGATGCGAAAATAAAGCAATACTATTAGCTCTGTGGGAGGGACCGCACAACTTTACTTGTACCATTATTTATGCAGTAGGAAAGGAAGACTGTGTAGTGCCTAACTTCCAAGACATTTTAAAAAATCAGTATTTGAAATCTTGGCTTTTTTCACAATATCAAGACTAGCCTATTAAGGTGCCTAATGCCTGAATTAAGATGTCCCAGTAGACATCCCAAAATCATAGTAATCTTGGGATGTATATGTCTCCGGGGCCGACGCTGTGCACTAGGCAAACTAGGCAAACTAGACAAACGCCTAGGGCCCTGAAGTGTATGGGAGGGAGGCACAAATTCTGAACAACTTAGACAAAATTTCTTAATCCACGAAAACTTTAATAAAGATAGCAGTGGCTAAGACTGATGATAGCAATATTGAGTAGGAAAAAAAACATTGTTGGGTGTGTTTCATTAAAAGAATGAGAAAATGTTGTTATCACAAGAAGCCAGTGGTGTGAGGTGGACCGTGAAACTAGCACCCTACCCCATCCTCTATTCCACAGGTGAGGTTACTCACGGTTCAGTGGGTGGAGGTGGAGTAGGGAGCAGACATTGTAAGCCTGGTCTAGGGCGCTGAATACCCCGGCGCCGGTCCTGTATGACCCAGGATGAGTCTTGAAAACTTAACATTCACAACTCGACGAATGAACAATATTTTAAATTTTGCTTCATGAAACTAAAAAGTCAAGAAACTAGTTTACAGTGATCACTTTTAAATGGAGCAAATAATTAAATAAAATGAAAATTATAATGTCATGCCTTATTTCAACAATATCAGTCCTGATAACATTATAAAACAAATTTTAAAAGTATTTATCATAAAAAGTATCAACTGAAGATACTAATTAGGGATTCGGGTTGGCATTAAATGAATGTTATTTCATCTATAACACGTTATGGACTTAGAATGAATTCCTTACTAAGTACCCTAAACCTGTGACCTTGTGTCAGACTAAGCTAAGCGATACCACCGGGATTTCAAGTCAAATTAGTACTTATAAAGTTGTGTTTATTGATTTCATCAGGTTTTTCATATTGTGAATAAGATTCATTTTAAAACGTTTAGCAACAGTAATTATAGAAAATTCACTTTAAAGTGACTATTTTATAATTTTTGTCACTAAAGGTTAATTTAAAAGTTTAAAACAATATCATTTTTTTAATCTAGAAAAAAAAGAAGTATTCAACAAACAAAAGTAATGACTATTTAGTTGGATAATCATACAATCGAAATATAGTCACTTAATAACAACAAGTGGAAAAGTAACCTTTTATTCGAAGAACTTTTAATGGAATTGTAATAATGTTAAAATAGGTTTTTTTTAACATATTCGTTTTCTATTATGACACTAAATGTCGTGTCAATTTGATAGAATCAAAGATTTATTTAGGAACAGTAAAAAAAAAGTCCGAATAGCCCTCGAAAATGTTTAAAGATGGTATTTATTTATTAGCATTTGGTGTCACGCCAACATTAACCTCGTAAAGTTGCCATCCGCTTTTTAAGTATGGGAAGTTTAGAAAACTTTTCGGTTTATTTCCTGGTACAACTTCCTTAATGTTGTCTTGTCACTTAAACAACAGTGTATAATGTTGACAACAATGATGAAAAGAAGAAGAAAAAAGTTAACTTGTTGTCACAGCAAACGTGGAACAATCATCGTATTTATTACAACAAGGCATCTCACTCCCAGTCTCTATTATCAACCAATGCCAAACTGAACTTTTTTTAAATTACTTTTTTAGTTTTAGAGCTTATTCATAGAAGAAACAGTAGAAGAGTTATTATCGTCCGGCATTTCAATTATACGAATGGCTAAACGGGATATAAACATAACACTATTTCCGCTGTTTCTTTTTCTAACTTTTTCTCACGTACGATAAACAATAATTAATCAATAATCACGTTAAATCACATAATTCAATAACTGTTCGTTTATATTAGAAAATAAGGAAAAAAATGACAAAAATAAATATTCAACGCAGGTGAATAAAAAAAATACTAGTGGATTCAAATTTCACAATCACAGCATTTTTCTTCGAAGGAAATCTTGATACGAGGCTTTTAGTTGCAGTGGCAGAACAGAGATGAAGGTCAAAAATCTGTTACTTAACTCCCAAACACTACTGGTAGGCAGGGGCGTAGCTGGAGATTTGGGGGCCCGGGGCACTTCGATCCTTGAGGGCTCCCCCCTCTCCAACATTTAGTGCATTAGTTCCCAACAGGGGGGCCGCGAACCCCGAGTGTCAACAAAGGTATTACTGGGGGTCCGTGGGCACACCTTTCAAAAGCCTGTGGTCCGGGAGTTTGTAGTAAGTCAGACCTTTTAAAAGCCTAGCTAGCTAGAGATCTGAGGGTCCCTGCAGGGGCTTCGCTCCTTGAGGGGCCTCCTCCAACATTTAATGTAATGAGATTTGTTATGGTAAATGTTTAGTAGTCCAGCTAACTGCGTTTCTACTATTCATAAAGCTTCTCCCCCCCTCTTTAAAATCGCCCCCGACCTCAGCTACGCCCCTGCTGGTAAGGTGCATCAAATTTATTTAAGGTTCACATTTTAAGCCATGAAACAAAAGAGGAATCTTCTCTAAATCGGTCAGTTTTGCTCGTGACATCGGGAAATTAGCTACGGTTGAGTCAACAAAACTGACAAGTTATTTCTTCTTTCCTTAGACACAAGTTTTACAATTCTTCTGGTTTTATAATAACCAGATTTAAAAGTTCTGTTAAAGCATATAATTCTGGAAATGCAACATCCCTTAGTTTTGAAATGTATTTATTTACTTTCTTTGAAAAAAGGTGTGGTTGCACATCTCTTTTATCACTCGGATTGATTGGACGTGTGAAACCCCGTGATTTGAAACCACTTGTTCGCCACACTAAAGAACAGAGATTTACAAGTTCAGAATAATCAGTAGGCAGAGAAGAAGAAGAAGAAGAAGATACTGAAATATGAAGTTTCCTTCTGCTGAAAATGCAATAAAGATCCTAACCACCCGGCAACTAGAATAAAACTTGTTCTCTTCATTTAGCGCTCTCTCTTTTGTCCTTTCTGTGGTTACCTCAGAAAGGCCAATTAAGCCTTAAGGTCAGGGCCGTAGTTCAAGCAGTGCAAACAGGGTCCCAAGATTTTAGGGATAAAAAAAATGTCTTAAAAAATATTTTAATGTTTTTTTTCGGGTAAAATGTCTCGACTAGACTTGCTCTAGGATTTATTATGTTACAGAGATAAATTATTAATCCATAAAGCCTAAAGGACTTTGACGTTAAATTAAACATACTCTTATGAATATTTCATTTTTGTTATGATTGGTTTGAAAATAGTAGCTAAATATAGAAGGGTCCCCCACGAAGAAATGTTATGCACTGGGCCCCCATCAATGTTAAATTCGGCCCTGTTTAAGGTAACACATCAACTGGTGAGGAATTAGAACATTGAATTTAGGGAAGTATAATCCTGAGGAGACGAGATCATTAGTTTTCTTCTAAAAAACGAATTAGGGAGGGAACTATTGACCTTTTCTGTTTTGAACCCACGGGTTTAGCACCGAAAAAATCTATATGTACAAAAAAAAAAAAGAAGAAAAACTAAATTGATATCTAGTGATGTGAAAAAATGAGCATAAAATTATTAATTCAAATGTTTTTTTTTAATTAATTATCAAAAAATATGCGCACAAAAAAAAAAGAGAAAAGATATTAGCTTCATGAAAAAACGAAAATTAAATTATTAGGCACTAAACTTGTCAATCTTAAGAAAGTCAAGAATTTAAAAAGGAATCGAGAATTACTCCTGTAGAGAGGCCGTCGAAAACAATATTTTAGCAAGTTTAAGTTTTTAGAAAGTCTTTGCCTTTTTTTTTCTCCCTAAGACACAACTATTATTGGAAATAAGGAAGTAAAACTAATAAATTAGTTGATCAAATGGATTTTCCCTGGTTTTATTACCATTTAAAGTCTATTACTGTTTAAGTTACTTAAGAATAAGTTTATTTAAAAAAGAAAAACAAAAGACAAATGTAACAATTTAAAATGTTTTTCAAGACTTAAATTCTTCCATTATTGGGCAGGTGCCTGAGAATTTTCTTGAAAACACTATTTTAAATAAAATCATAAATATTTTTTTAAATATTTAAGATTAGGCGGCTACACACTAAGAGATGGAAATTATTATAATATCCAAAATATTATTTTTTTGTGATGATCAGCTGATATTTTATTTAAACAGAAAAACAAAATTGTTACACTATCGGCATTCCGTAGGAAACAAAAGTTGGACGATCACAACAAACATACTTCTACTACCATTCAAATACATGGAACCGGTGACACGTCCTAAGATGAGATAAAAAGTGAAAAGAAAAATTCAATTTACCTGATCGGGGGTTCATTATTAAAAACCGTAGACAAACTAAGCATGCTCCGGTAAAATAGGCAAGGTTTTTGTTGTTCTTGTTTACTTCTCAGCTATGGATTATTATTAAAAAGTGTCTTCATCCCCTTATTGCTTTGGGTAAGACGAGACATGTAGACTAAAAACGACACAAGTAAAGATTTAACTGGGAAGTCTTGTTGGAGGTTTTACAGAGTTATCGCCCGTGGATTCGGAAATGAACTATAGAGGACGCCAAAGTCGCTATAGTGACTGAGCCGCGGTCAATTAAAAAACATCTGGTTTTATTTGGAGTTGAGTCACTTTTGTAGTTCAAAGTTCAAGGTTTCCCCCAATGTTAAATAAAACACGGATCCAAATAACAAACAAAACACGTATAACAAAATTGCACTTATTGAGTGGGTGTATTTTCCAAAGAGAGATAGATTAACGCGCTTGCGTGCGTGTGTGTGTGTGTGTGTGAAAAGTTTATTTGAGGAATTTGAGCAGGGCCTGCAAACCAAATAATGTAGAATGGACTTATTTTGCTAATACCCAAAGAAACTAGGTGTTGGAGTAGGTAATTCTTTTCCTGGCCAAATTCTTTAAACTTATGGGTAAGACCCCCCCCC
>VCCN01000667.1:2151480-2168180 GCA_006491835.1 Architeuthis dux
GGTCTTCTGAATTGTCATTTCAATCTAATATATATATACATAATGTGTGTTTACTTAATTAGTTTGTATTGGATTTTTTTTTCCTAAATAAATATGTGTCTATGTATGGGTAAACTGTTAAAAAATAAATAAATAAAATAAATTCTTTTTCATTTCATATATATATATGTAGGATTTGAGGTTGCTATAAAGATGAAGGTGAAGTTGATGAAAGGGAGGAGAAGTTAATATAAAGTTGTAAGAGAAATATGGATAGTTTCTCTATTCAAAAGTAGCGATCGAAAGTTGTAGTAAGAGTATAGCTGTTATGGTGAGCTATGGCTGCAGTAGTAGCAGTAGCAATAGTGACTATTCTCACTGGAAGAGGAGATAGGAGGGAAAAAGTAGGTCATGTGGTCAAAAATGAGGAAGAAGACAAAATCCGGTCATATTGGATTCTGGCGGGCAAATACGAAAAAAAGAAACGATCATTGTAAAACTGGATAAAGAATGAACAAAGGCATCAGATAGAAATAAAATGTTACATTTAATAAACATGAAATGACAAAAAGGTACAATTAAAATGTGGTACATATATGTATGCTAATAAATGAAAGATTGTACAATAAAAAGTAATGTTAATGAAGTGGTTTCTGCCATTTTCAGATTTATGTACTGAAATAGATTTTATCTGATGTGAAGCCAGTTATCTGAACCAATATTTAGGTGAGAAGCGTGCCTAAATATATGATCAAGACAAAAGAAATCAGTTTAGAAAAAAGAAGCAAATGACAGAAAGGAAAAATATATACCGGTATAGAAAAGGATAGTTTCTAAACAGGAAGGAATTTAAGACATTCAGTCGCTAGCCTGTGTTAGTAGAAACTAAAGGTAATCGATGGTCATCGTAATCTCATGGGAACCTATGTGTGAGGTCAGTATTCCTAGTTTGAGCAAAAAGGAAAAGGAGAGTTGACCAAGATTGAAGTAAGAAATATTTGCATTTAAAGAAATGCCCATATTAAAAAGTGGAGATGTAAAAACACTTAATGATCCCTAGGCAACTATGATACTAAGTGAATGAAGAAGGGTTTAACGTTCCAAGAAGAGGTTGGCATGGGCGAGTGAAGCACTAAGCCCTAGGCAGGGTACAGGCTAAGTGGCGTCTTGAGAATCGTAAAGAAGGGGTTTATATAGCAGTGCTGACATCACGGAAAAAAGGTAATTCTAAGTTTCGTATTTCATATGGATCAGAGCTGGTTTCATCGTGGTGATAAAGCCAGCTTGATATTTTGAGCCCTATTTTGGTATTTTTTATGCAAGTGACTGCCACATATATATATAGAGAGAGAGAGAGTTGTAGTGTTACATTTTCGTATTGTGTGGACACATATCTTGTAGTAGTCGAAACAACCGTATTTGTAGTAGTAGTAGTAGTAGTAGTAGTGGCAGCGATCAGTTGTGGATAAAAGATCAGGTCAGTCCAAGGTCAAGAAAATTGAACTTTGGACTACCCACTCTTGTATATATTTTCTACTACTATTTTTTTTTGTGTTTTTTGGGGGGTTGGGGGGGACAAAAATACTTTATTGAAAATGTTCTGAAAGTCTTAATGATCATCAGTTGCAGAAAATAATTAAAAAATTTTTTTTTCTTTCATCTTAAACTCTTTTGAAAAATCACTTGACCAAAGGTCATTAGGAGAGCCACCAAGATCATTCTGAGATTGGGAAATATATCCTGCACTGAAAGATTAAAACAACTTAATCTAGAAACCCTTGAATACAGAAGAAAACCTGCTGATCTACTAGAGGTCTATAGAATCCGGGACAACATACATAGAGTGGATACTGACGTTCATTGCTCAAAATGCCCTGATAAGAAACTGCTGACTTCATCTGTCTGCAGTAAAACCAGAGGACACAGTCATAAACTACAAATTCAGACCTCCACTGGTGCTAGGAAAAATTTCCTCTTGGCAAGAGTTGCAAACGCATGGAACAGCCTAAGTGAAAAGACAGTCACATCCGAGAATAGTAATGTTTTTAAAAATAATCATTGTTCGGATATCGGACTAAATTTAACTACCATTTTTCTTATTAGTAGCACAACTACACTGAAGCTGGTTTAATGACGCAATTAACTGCTGTCAAAAAAGTATATATTAATAGCAACATCATATGCTGATCAGTGTTCCCTCAGCGTCCGCACACAAGGAAGAATTATACCACTCAGTAAAATTTTAATGCTGCGCACAAATTTTGAAAATGTGAGATAAATAAAAACATAGCATTCCAAGGGAAATTAGGAATCACTGCCACCCATATACACTGTGTTGGGGGTGATTAATTAAAAATTTGAGCTGTGATCACTAAAAAAGGTCTGAATTTTCAAAAAGCAAGCAGGAACAAAGTGTCACATGACCAACGTCTTTTGGCAGCATGCTGTGTTGGGGTGATTAATTAAAAAATTGGAAAAAGCGGTGATCAATGAATAAGTTACTTCTCTTGCCTTTTGTTTGCTTCACTAAAAAGTCTGAATTTTCAAAAAAAAACAAGCATGAACACTGCTAAAAACAAACTAAAGGACCAATTTAGCATAAACTTACATTGTAAATTGAACTCCCACTCTAAAATCTTATTTTGGGAGGAATTTTTCAAAGAACAAAAAAATGTTTTTTCTAGACATAATAAGGAGTAAATGTTGAAATCTTCAGCCCTTTAGCTCCATTGGTGTGGCCTGTATGCATGACACATACATGGCCAGCCAGCTAGAATCACTTAGAAATTGAAGAAACCTATCTTGACTATGTTGAGAGTTTTTGGTTGTCAGTTTCTAATTAGAGGGAACATTGATGCTGATTTAAACATACTTCTTCATATATCTATTGGTTAGACCAAAAAAAGTCAAAACTAGCATTCCAAGGGAAATTATGAATCACCGCCACCCATATATGCTGTGTTGGGGGTGATCAATTAAAAAGTTGGGCAGTGATCACTAAAAAAGGTCTGCATTTTCAAAAAGCAAGCGGGCACAAACTAGTAACCAATTTAGCGTTTATGCTAAATTGGTTACATTGAAAATTGAACCCCCCACTAAAACCTTATTTTGGAGGGGAATTTTAAAAACATTTTCCCTATTGAATGAGGGGAGTGTGTGTAAAAGATTTCAAGTTTCTACTATGAACAGTTAGGGCTGGGCGATGTCCGGATAGATAGATAGATACATACATATAAATGCGTGAACACACAAATAACCTAAAACTTTGGTAGTGGTATAATCACCACTACCAAAGTTTTAGGTTATATAATAACAATAATATAATAGAAATAACCTAAACCTTTGGTAGCAGTGATTAATGAACCACTACTAAGTGTACCAAAGGCCAATCTGTATCCAAAGAAAGTGAAGCTGTGTATACAATGGTATGGGGGGAGTCCTCTAGTATGGGCTTCTTCCAGGGAACCAAATGATTCATTTGAGTAACTACTGCTCCCAATTAGACCAATTGATGGCAGCAATCAGTGAAAATCGTCAGTCCGGAATTTAATAGAAAGGGTACAATATTCCATCAGGATAATGCTAGACCATATTTGGTGAGAAGCAGTGATGGAAATGGGTTTTGGGAACTAGGTATACAGTAAGGCTGGTTTTGGGAACTAGGTATACAGTAAGGCTGGGTTTTGGGGACTAGGTATACAGTAATGTTTCCAATAGTAGACATTGAACATACAAAAATCCTGGAAATTGAGAAGTAGGTATACACTGTATCATATAGACCAGTTTAACCATAAGTAATAAGCTACACACAATATGTCATACTACTTTAACTGAGAGTAAATATACACTGTAATTTTCATGTGTCCTTATATCATTGTGACGTTATGGTCAGTGCGACCTGTAAATTAGTTTTAATTAAAGCCCGCATTGACGAAAGTGGTAATTAAGTTAACACCAGAAAACCAAAATGTTCTCACGGTCTGGAAAAAGCATATATTTCCAACCAGGCTAATTAATGTCAAAGGGTGAGCTCGTCAGCAGAATTTTAGGAAGTTACCCCAAGTGGTGATTTTCGCATTTCACACTTTGATAACAAAACTATCCGCTAATGGATTTGAAGAGTTTATCTAGCGAAACAGAGACAAGGAGTCTGACAAAACAAAGGCTGGTACCAAAATTCACAGCAGGAGTCCTAGATAAATAAAAAATGATGACAGCTGGGAAAGCCAGCATAGTTTAGTGATAGATGAGTTATGTCGTGAGTGGCCGCCTTATCACGGAGCACCGATGTATCATAAGATAAGTAATTAACGGAAGTGGCCGCAAGTGGATGTGCTAAGGATGGCACGTAATTAGAGGCAGATGGGTTTGGAATGGGCGGTCCACGATTCAAGAGATTTGATTATAGATAGAGATATTAGTAAGGGGGGAGCGGGGGGGATTAAAATCAACACGCAGGCTTAAAAAGAACCCATTTTTGATTGTCAGTGAGAAGTTAGAGAGACAGGATTTTGGCCGTAAGGGTCAAGAACACATGCCAGTATTGGATGTGTGTGAAGTTAATTACCTCTGACCAACACTCACCTAAGTTTGTTAGTATCTCTCTTTCTCTCTCTCCGTAACCAACTCGGCCATGTAATCGCTATCACCAGGCGAAATGTAAACATGTCCCTGTATATGTTTTGAAAGCTGCTAAGATATCTCTATCTGTCTGTGTACAAAAATAAACATCTATACGCTATAAATGAGACTCTGTCCTATGCAGTTTCTTTCTGCATGTCAATAACACTATGTCTGCATGTTAATAACAACAATAACATGATTACGCAACATTATTACTATCCTATGTATTGTGCTTGTTTGTACGTATGATTATTATCCATTTCTTATCATGTTGATTCATTTGTTTTAACATGTTCTTAAGTTTTATATTACTACTTTCCTCCTTTGATGTTTCACCACTTGCAAAGTGGGTAAAAAAGTCAACAAGTCAATTGATGTCCACAGGCATATCTTATAGCAATAAAATTTTAATTCTCTTCATATCTTTCATCCTTTCACTTCTCCCTCCCACCCACGCTTGAAATGTAACAAACAAAAGCAAGAATGAAAGAGGATGCTTATGCTTGAATGATAGCAAAAGTGACTCAACCTTTACTATAACTGTCATTCATTTATGACTCCTCCCTCACAAGTCTGAAGCCTAAAAAAGTTATAGTAGTAGTAGAGACAGATAGCAAAAGTAATCAATAATAATAATACCTGATTCAAAAGTAATCAATAATAATAATACCTGATTTAATAGTTTCATTTTCCTTTGCATGTTATGATAATTAATATAGATACAAATATATAATTTACTTCAACAAAATTATATACACTAATTGCAGAAATATATATGCAAGAGTGATGATAATATCTTAGTTGTCAACACTCGAGCAATTTCCACGGGTCCAACTTGTTTATTATTCATATTTATTATTGGATGAAGTATTGTAACACACCACTTTTATTAAATTTTGACTAGTTTTTACTGTCATCCTAATTTTAGTTGTTTTTCTTTTGTATGTATAAAATCAACTAAAATTAGGATGAAGGTAAAAACTGGTCAAATTTGATAATAGTTCATTATTATTTTTAGTGAGACTGTATCTGTTTCTGGTTTCAATGGACTGATCTTTTTATATCTTACCCTATTCCCAAAAGATACTTATGCCTCACTACAAGACACAATGGAGGTATTAATGTGTATTAGTCTATTTTGTAAAATTTCTGCTGTTTTTCTATCCATTCTTTTCTCTCTGAATTCTTCCAGATCCCCCAACACAGTCAGGGGCATAGCTAGAGATTTGGGGCCCGGGGGGCTTGGCTCCTTGAAATGCCCCCTCCAACATTTAGTTAGATTTGTTATTGTATAATATCAGTAGAAATGCAGTAGGTGAACTACTATTTATAAAGCTTTTAGGGGCCCTCCTCCATTGGGGAGTAATTTTCAAATACCCCCTCCACTATGCAGCTTTATTTATAACACTCAGATTTCAATGGATGGGAAATCAGTCAGCACGTTAAAGAATGAACAACTGGACACACTTGTGTTAGTTACAGAACTGCTTGTTTATTCAGGCATGCTGCTTTCGTATGCAGGTATAACAACATATAACAACATATTCATGTGTATTAGTCTTGCTCATGATATCTAACAATTCCTCCGCACTGGGTCAAAACTATTTTAATAGTGCAGGGTGTAATGTTTATATATATATATATATATATGTATATCAAATCAATAAGTGATGTTTATGTATGTTAAATCAATAAACATGCTGAAGCAAGCTCCTAGTAGCCCCCATTCCACGGACCGGAAGTGGGAATGGGGAAGGCTCAGTTCTTCACAGGCAAACAGCCCTGTCAACTTGTGTCTTTTTTTCTGTCTTCTTTTCTAAACACGGTTATGAACCAAACGCGTTTGAACTACACACAGCTAGAACAGAAAGAACAACAAAGCGAACAAAGGCACTAAACACAAGACAACATTATATAGACGTGAAACCTACCCTGACTATAATTGTCCAGGGATTATTCCACCCTGTGGTGGACAATTTCTTTGATCTTTGATTTAATAGTTTATTTTTTGTTCAAATCACATGTCCCGTCTCTTAGGAGGATTACTTTTTTGAACTAGATAACGTCTTTCAGGGACAGATCTTGATGTTCCCGTCACATCTGAACCTCTGGTGGTACCCTTTACCCCAGTATCAAATGTCTGTCTGTCCGTATGTGGCAGCATAATTCTGGAATCACACAACATATACCCATGAAATATTTTGTATACAAATGGGACCCCAGACATGTTTTTAGCAAGTTAGTTTTTGAAAATTCAAAAAAAGTAATAGTCTGGTGTATGTGTTCAAAATCACCCCGATAATAATGATCTGATTTCCATCTATGTATCTTATACTAAAAGTCTGATTCTGTTCCGCCCTGTCAGCTAGGGCCTAGAATACGCCGACTGCATCCCCTGCAGAGGGGTAAGACCAACCCAAACAGGGGCCACCTGTTGTTTTACCAAAGTCACAATACTCTATTTAAAAAAATAAATAAATAACCTTTCACCAAAGTTGCAATACTCTAGTTAAAAAAAAATAACCTTTCACCAAAGTTGCAAGACTTTTTTTTTAATATTAAACTGATTTTGGCATTAAATGATCCATCAAGTGTTGATATGCCGCTAAACAAATCAATCAATCAATCAATCTGATTCTGTTTATGTGTATGTGACCTTTGAGTAACTAAAAGGGTGCTTTGTAGCCAAAAGTATTGAATTAAGGTACCCCTAAAATGTGCTGACTTAAAGAAAGCAAAAGAAAGCCATGGTGATCTGTGACCGAGTAATAATAGTGTGGGTTGTGCATTCGTGCCCATCTCAACAATATCGATCTGATTTCATTCTATATTTCTATCTATCTATCTATCTAATACTAAAAGTCTGATTTCGTTTATCTGTATGTGAGCTCTAAGTAGCCGAACTGGTACGTTGTAGCTAGTGGTATTGTAATAAGGTACCCCTAGAAACCCGTAGGATGGGTTTTCAGCTAGTATTTGATTATTTTGTTTTCTACATTCCTTTGTTAAAAAGTGTTGTGTGCAACGTTGTTGAACTTGCTGGATTGAACAGTGTCGAGTCTTCGGAAGGCAACTTGTAAGCGTACCGGTGCAGCTGAGAAAAAGGACCATTGTGAAACTGTGGATGCAACCTGCTGGAACAAACAGGGCAATAAATGATTTATAGAAAAGATATCTTGCAATATTCTTGTCAACTGAGAGAGAAGGACACCTTATTTTTAAAACATGAAAAAGTGCTGCAACGAGCAGTAGAAAATGCATCAATGATAAGCTTTGTTCAGGTGAATCTGTCACTCTCTGTAATTCTGGTCTCTTCTGTTCTATCCGGGTTCGTCTCTTCAAATTAATAGCCTTCACTCTTTCTTTGTTCAGTCAACCCATTAATCAGAGGCTGTGATATACTCCCGGTCATCCTGTTACCATTATCCAACCAATCAGACTTCTCAGCACATCCTATTACCATTCAACTTTATTTGGTTACAAAAGTAATCAGTCCCTCCGAATCTAAGGTTCTGAAAATAATCTGAATAAAATTGATATACAGATAATAAATAACATTTCTGTATACAGTTCAAAACTGTACTGTTCAAGATCTTATTATAATTTAATGGTTTTTTTCAGCTTATACATAGTTACATTAATTTGTATAGAAATACTGTAACCATACTACATCAAAACCCACACTAATCAAAACCGCAATGTTCAAGATCTTATTATGATTTAATGTTTTTATTTTCAGCTTATACTTAGTCATATTAATTTGTACAGCAATACCGTAACCATACTGTATCAAAATCTGCACTAATCAAAACCGCAATGTTCAAGGTATTGCTGTATTTACTAAAAAATTCATCTTACTTTTTATTGTAAGCCAAATACAGCAACACCACCAATTTTCCAGCACACTTGGTTCCAAAATCGTGCCAGTTTATCCATTTTGCCAGAACAGAGGTCACACAATAATAATCCAATAATATACCTCTGACCAACTAATTATGTGCATCTCATATCTTTAAAGCATTAATGTAACTAAGTATAAGCTGAAAACAAAAACATTAAATTATAATAAGATCTTGAACATTGCGGTTTTGATTAGTGTAGGTTTTGATGTAGTACGGTTATGGTATTGCTGTACAAATTAATGTAACTAAGTATAAGCTGAAAAAAACCCATTAAATTATAATAAGATCTTGAACAGTACAGATTTGAACTGTATGCAGAAATTTTATTTATTATCTGTATATCAATTTTATTCAGACTATTTTCAGAACCTCAGATTGGGAGGGACTGATTACCACCCAAATTAAACAAATATTAAGAATGAAAAAACAGCGGTCAAGGTTTCTCAACACTCCTACCATTTCTTGCATCAATATGGACTTGTGTTTGCACTTTACACCACAATTGACACCTGCTCTTTGCTTGGAAGCCATTACTAGGTGTAAATGTAAGCAAATTACGCTAGGAATTTTACAAAATCGATGGCGCAGTAACAACCATCGCAGTATAAACAATTAAGAGATGGCTCCACACACAAAGCCACATGTGGCCACTCAGTGAATTAGTGTGAGAGCTACGAGGAATTCAAGTGTCAATCATAATTTGGCAGACCATCACTTGCTGGAAAATCAGTGGTGTACATATGGTACTTTATATACAAATCTTTGGCAGGAATCTCTGGAGATAGAACATTTATTTTAGTGTGAAAAAAGTATACAAATTTTATATACAAGCATAACAATCATATTTACACAATATCTTAAGGCCTTAAACCTTTGCGGTGGTGTAATAAACATCATAATTCTTTTTAAAATCATTTACATCTGTTGATAGCACTACATATTCTATTCCATTCCACTCTATTACATAACAAGCAAATAATCTTCAGGCAATGTCTGAAATTTTCTATGGTTTCTGATTTTTTTTCAACTGAATTGTTGCTTCTATAACTTGATCTTTATCAAGTATTTCAAACCAGTTACCCAGACTTATAAATGGCTAAAAGGTTTTTGAAACTACCATTCTCAAGACTTTTTACTGTATAGTGTGGAGTTTGATGAAAATGGTGCTGTTTTTGTCCGAATAACCATTAGTGACTATTTGGAAACATCTCTCCTGCAGAATGGATATGCATTCTAGTTCTCTAAATAGTTCCTCACACTATAACCAAAAACTCATCCTATTTGATAGTGACTGCAAGTAGTTCAAACAGAATTCTTGCCTAGGAAATCTCCAGACCAGTGATTCCCAAAGTGGATGCTACCACCCTCTGGGGGCACTCAAAGACTCAAGTGGGGCACTGGTAGGCAAGAGTCGGTAGGGTGGTGTTGGAAGACAGAGGTGGTGAGGGGGCAAGGGGCAAAGAATATAAATCAATACCTCCTACGCATAACAAAAAAGACTATTGATGTTCTTATTCCTCACATATGTAAATTAATGAATCTCTCTTTAAATACTGGCTCCATAGAAGGAGTTAAAGAATCAACCATCACACCCCTCTTAAAGAAAAGTGGTTTGGACCCTGAAGTACTAAAGAATTACAGACCAGTTTCAGATATAGTTCTAATTAGCAAGCTCATTGAGAAAGTGCTAATGGGTTGCAGTGTCTTCAGCAGCACGGATATAAAAGGTTTCATAGTACCAAAACTTTGCTATTGAAGGTCATTGACTGATGTACTCGTGGGTTTTGAAAGTAATAGGGCAACTATTTTATTGCTCTTGATACTGTGGACATTAATAAGCTTCTATCCATTTTGGACAAAGAATTCAGCATCAGCGGCACAGCATTGAAGTGGTTTCAGTCCTTTCTTATTGGTAGAAAACAATGTGTTCGAATTAACAATTCACTATCTGATTATGTAAATGTTTTGTTTGGGGTTCCCCAGGGCTCAGTTCTTTCTCAGGATCAATCGCTATAAAACGGAGATTATATTATTTACTCCAGGTGCTAAAAATGTTCCAACCATCAACGGTGTAATTCTTAATAATGGCGACTACATATGTTTAAAAAATCTTTCGGCCTATCTGGATAAATCTCTAAACTTCAAAATGAATGCTAATAATATAATCTCCCACTGTTATAAATTAATTAGATATCCGTAGTATTAGAAACTTACTTTCCAACAATGAAACTGAGCAGCTGGTTCACTCTATTATTACCAGTAGATTAGACTGCTGTAATTCATTTTTCTTTGGCATTAATGAATCATAAATTAACAAACTACAAAAAGTTCAAAATGCTGTTGCTCGGTTAGTTTTGAAATGTAGGAAATGCGAGTCAATTAGGATGAGCAGTATCAGTCTACATTGGCTTAGGATTGAAGAAAGAGTCGTGTTCAAAATTTTAATTACAATATTCAAATGTCTGCATGATATGTGCCCCCCATGAACTCTGTGCTCTTATTAACATCCGATATTTAGATGGTTTGGTTTTAGAACTTGTCTTTATGAATATGACTCATGGGCACAGGAGTTTCAGCAATATAGCACTCAGACTTTGGAATCAATTACCTGATGATATCCAGAACATACATACATTAGAAAGCTTTAAATCAAAAATAAAAACCTCCGTGTTTTGAGACTCATTAACAGCTCAAAAAACAAGCAACTGATAACTCTGAAAAGATGATAGTGTACCAAAATTCTAAGTGTCTGTCCACCAACTCAATTGCCCACTGTTTTCTTTGCAGACTATTGATTGGTTGACTGTAAGTGGCTTTCTTCTGGTTGCTCTGCCATCATAACTCATGTGATAAATATACCATACTGCTCTTCTTGAGCTGATTTGGACTCAATTAGCCATACTAGCCAACTTGCAACAGGAATGTTTTTGATGTCCCATCTCATTGGGCACAGACACTTTTTTGATGGCCCAGGTCAACCTGAATGAGATGCAATGGAATCCTTCACAATCACACAGTTCACAGTTGAAAGTGGAATTTCTAATTTTCAGACTGATCAACAATTTGCCTCCTTTTGAAATTTGATGATTACTATATTCCTGGAGTATGAGGTTTTGTAAAGTGATTGTACAAGGTTTGTCCGGAAAGTATCCAGACATTTAATATTAATGAAAAATTAGCCTAACTAGAGCAATGATGCTTTAGTCCCCTTCAAAGAACTCTGCTTAGGACCTCACACAAGCATCCTTTCCACTTTTCAAAACAGTCCTCTTTTGGGATTGCCATCAGCTGCCTTGTTGCATTCTCCTTAAACTCATCCATGGCCTGAAGTCTCTTTGGGAAAACCCAAAAGTTGTAGTAAGCCAAATCTGGAATGTAGGTGGGCTGGTAGTGCTGGGTGATGCAATGTTTTGACAAAAACCCTGCACGAGACATGAAGAATCTTCTCACTTGGTCATTGTGAATGCAACGGTCATACAGTACACACGCTAACTCAATCACATATCTCTGCCAACTGAGTAGCTCCATGGGAGAGTGTCTGTTCAAGCATGCGCAATAAGGTCTCCTCCGATTGGTTGCCAAGGCCACACAACCAGTTCTCGAGATATTCATAATGGTTGGATACTTTCCGGACAAACATTGTATATTGTATTTTTGAGCTCTTCCTTTTCAAAGTTTGTTTTGCTTTATTTTTCAACTTTTAAGATTTGGAACATTTAAGATTTGGAACTTTTTAGATTTGGAACTTTTAAGATTTGGAACTTTTAAGATTTGGAACTTTTTAGATTTGGAACTATTAAGATTTGGAACTTTTAAGATTTAGAACTTTTAAGATTTGGAAACATAAAGGATTTATTTTATAGACAACAAACGATTTATATTTAAAGACGAAGGACTTTTCTTTACATCATTTAACAATGTCTGATAATCCTCTTTCTCTTAACACATTTTTTATCCTCTTTCACAGATACGTCTTACTTTTTTGTAAAATAACTCAAAATCAATAAGCTTTGAAGCATCAATATTTTCCATTCAGTCTAGACTCTGGAAATTTGATGTTTGCATTTCTTTGTCATTTAATGCCTGTCTGCAACAGATGGCACCAATATTTTATCTGTTAAAGCGTTTACTTGTAGATACGGACAAACACCAATAGGACCATTCCGCATGAATTTATTTGGACCAGTCTCCTCATCTTGTTGTTTTATCTCAATGTTTCAGCTGCTGTATCCTCCACTCATCAAGTGTCTGTCACATTTGGTAACCTTCCAGGAATATTGGATAGTATCCCTTATTTGATCCATGAGGGTTCGTTGTTCTCATTCCTATACCTGTCATATCTAGGTGCTTTCTGGAGGATTTCAAAAATCATCTAAATGATACTAAAAGTCTGATTCTGTTTATTAATCACTGCTACCCACAACACTGGTTTATTGCTGGGTTTAGGTTATTCATGTGTTCTCACATTTATATGTATCTATGTATCTATCTATGTATCCAGACTTTGACCAGCCCTAACTGTTCATAGTAGAAACTTGAAATTTTGCACACACACTCCCCTCAATGAGTAGGGAAAATTGTTTTTGTTTTTTGAAGGGGGTTCCATATGCAATGTAAGTTTATGCTAAATTGGTCACTAGTTTGTGCCTGCTTGTTTTTTGAAAATTCAGACCTTTTTAGTGGTGATCAGCCGTACAAAAGACGAGATAAGTAACTTATTCATTGATCACCCCCTTTTCCAACTTTTTAATTGATCACTCCCAATGGATGGTGGTGATTCATAATTTCCCTTGGAATGCTAGTCTGTATGTGACCTCTAAGTAGCCAAAATGGTGCATTGTTGCTAGAGGTCATGAATTATAGTACCCCATAAATGCGCCAAAAAAGTCGATGTGATTTACAACTGAATAATAATAGTGTGTGGTCATGCTTTGCACTCACCTCTAGCTATATTGTAATGACTGATTTGTCAAGGAAAATAATTATTAAATGCTAATTATAGAGTAGTCTCCCTTATTTATTTGCAAAAGTGAAAAAATATGGTTTTATTCTGTTCACATCAGATTGCACGAATTTTCTCTCAATGGGTGACCCAATAGGTTTATGGGCTTGTAACCCTTGATTCTTCCATATGATGCCAATCTGCCTCTCCGCTGAGCCAGTGTATATGTCTGCACTAACTGACCCTGGGATTAACCTCAAGACTTCCACAGAACCAGATAAGCTTTACCAGCACTTTTACCTAGTAGGCCACATCCAATAGTTCAATTTCCAGGCAGGGCCGGATTGTACTATAAGGCTGAGTAGGCTTAAGCCTAGGGGCCCATAGCTAACAGGGGCCCGGAAAGATTCTAGGATATTCATATTTTTCTTAATTTTATTTTTGACAGGACCATAGCTGGATTAACCTATACACAAACTATGCTACGGTGTAGGGCCCAAGACATTGAAGGGGCCCCAAAATAAATAGCATTTCTACTACAGGGAAAATGAATTAAACAATAAAACTGTCAAAATAAGAACATTCCATGATGTGAAGTCTGAGCGCTCACTATAGCTGGAGCCTGATATGGAATAATAATAATAATATCTTAAAACTTAATTAAAATTTCCTAACAAATATCTCTTTAAAAAATGGAATGACTATATTACACATTTGCACATAACAATCCACTTTATTCACACGATTGACAGATTACATTACTTACAAGAAACAGGGCGTGGGGAGGATGGTTGAAGATGGGGGGGGGCCCATATTGCTAATAGCCTAGGGGCCCTGTTATAAGTTAATCAGGCCCAGTCTCCAGGGCAAGCAGTGTGGCGGAGAGATGAAGGTGCAAAATAGCATAATGGTTACTGACACAGAAAATCGAATTGGTGGACCGAGTTGGAATTGATGAGGCTGTTTACATCAACTTCGCCCTTGGGAAAGGCATAAATCCAGTTCACCTCCAAGCTATAGGTAAATAGCAGGGCAGTTGGAGCCCTTTAGTCCTGTAAAATAATCCATCTAAGAGAAGGTTACTCTGACAGAAAAAGCCTACAGCTTGGCAGTCGCCACAACTAGTCCCAAGCCTGGGTATGGGGCTAGCAACTTTACCCGGTAAAAACTTAATTGCTACTGAAACTGCAGCGGAGTCTGCAGGAACAAACAATTGGTTGAGAGGCAGATTAGCATCATTAGGGAGAATTGAAGGTTACAAGTTCTGACATTCACCAGAACAGATGTAGGAATGAGAACAACATATTCACCATGGATAAAAGAAAGAGCATCGCTTGACATTCCCTGAGAGATTACTGAATATGACAGACACCTTGGAAAGGCCAGACAATACAGCAGCTCAAACGTTATAATAAAAACAACAAAGATAAGGAAATGGGTTTGAATGAATCGATGTATAATAACAGGTCTGGTAAGTCACTCAATAAAAAATGTCACATGACCAATGTCTTTTGGCAGCATGCCTTGTTGGGGGTGATCAATTAAAAAATTGGAAAAAGGGTGATCAATGAATACATTTCCTTTTGTTGGGCGGTGATTAAAAAGTCTGAATTTTAAAAAAATCAAGCGTGAACACTTCCAGACACAAACTAAGGGACCAATTTAGTATAAACTTATATTGTGAATTGAACTCCCACTAAAAATCTATTGGGGCGGTGGGATTTTAAAAAACAAAAAAACATGTTTTTTCTAGATATAATAAGGAGTAAATGTTTAAATTTTAGTTCCATTGGTGTGGCCTGTACACGCGATCCATACATATATAGCCAGCCAGCCAGCCAGATCAACTTGAAAACTGAAGAAACCTATGTTGACAGTTTTTGTCATAAGCTCTGGATGACAGGAGTTGGCTTGTGCTATTTTTAGAAGCACCTCCGGCTTGTCTAAACAGTTAACCATGGCATGAACCTCAGCACCACGGATTTGCTGTGCTTTTAGGTAAAATCACTAGTCAGAGTCAACTCATGGACAAGACTGGTCATACCTCTTTGGTGTCTCCTAAATCAGGCCATATCTAAATATCAGTTAGATCTTCTAAATGCTAACCACACTCTATTCTATTTTTCCTTCCTATTGTCTCAACTGTCTCTTTTATATATCTTGTTTGACTTTGTGATTTCCTTCGAAGCCCAAGTCATCACAGTTTTGTTGACAGTTTTGGTTGACGGTTTCTAACTTACACACCATGGATAAAAGAAAGAGTATCATTTGACATCCCCTGGGAGGTTACCGAATATGACAGACTCCTTAGGAAGAGCAGACAATACAGCAGCTAAAACGTTATGATAAAAACAACAAAGATCAGGATGGGTCTGAATGAATCGATGTATAACAATAACAACCCAACATTTCAGAAATTCAGACCAACAGGGTATATTTAATTTGGTTGAAGGACAAGAAAAAAGTAGTTACAGGTATACCTTGATTAGTGTGGTAAATCTTCTGTACTGCTCAAAACCTCACTGTTCAAGGCCTTATAATTTAATGTTTGTTTTTTCAGCTTATATTCAGTTACATTGATTTGTACAGCAATACCTTAACTGTACTGCATCAAAATCTGCACTAATCAAAACCTCACTACTCAAGGTATTCCTGTACTCTTCTTTCAAAATGCTATTGCATTTCTTTTCTAGACATGAAAATAGATAGCTATGATTATGTCACTTACTTAGCTTGGTTCATTGGAAGCTTTTTAGCTCTGTCAGCAAAGTTGGACAGAGGTTATATATTCACCCATGTTTCTCTCTCTGTTTGTTTGTCCACTCAATATCTTCAAAAGTTCTCTGTGAGTAGCATCATAATAAGACAGTGTGTTAATGTTTACAGGATTTAGCAACCTGAGAAACGAGACAGTCTGTTCAAAAGCTGTTCAAAAGCTGTTCAAAAGCTGTTCAAAAGCTGTTCAAATAAAACAAAATTAGAGTGCTTGAGTAGACGTGCTTGAGTGCTTGAGTAGACGTGCTTTTGAGTCAAAACACATAAAACTGGCCTGAAACAAGGATATACATATATATATATATATATTGTATATAACTATTTAGGAAAGAATGGGGGGATAAAAATTGTAGAAAATGGCTATAACCACCTGTAAATGTACCTTGTATTGTTTAAGGGAGTATAGATTATACTTTGTTGTACCAGATATAGATGGTACCATTGTTGAAGTGGTCATAAGGATGCAACACAATTGTGCA
>VCCN01000667.1:2173658-2185985 GCA_006491835.1 Architeuthis dux
GACCCTGGAAGACCCCCTGGATCTGCCCCAGTCATCTATATGCATTTTTCCACCTGTGTTCACAATGTCATCTTCCTTATTACCACTATCCTTGTGCTTATCATTACTTAACACCATTTCAGCAATTTATCACTCAAGGAATGCACAACAGGTGCATCATTAACAATGTTCGGTACTTCATTGATGTCAGCTGCCTCTAACACGTTTTAGATTTCTGCTGCAACAGTGTGAGTAATTAGGTTTGGTAGAGAGCAGCAGAAGTAAACAAGACAAGCATGGGTCACGTCGGGTCATGTTTGGCACCAAATGTAAGCTTTAGTGTGCAGACAACATCTATGGAAAAAATGTTTGGTTTAACACTAGACTGCCAATTTCTTTGGAGAACAGGAAAAATCTTTACTGCTTGGCTGGGAAGTGTTCACTCATTCATCATATTCACCAGAATACCTACAGATTACCATTTATTCTGGTGTTTACAGAATTCTCTTAATAAAAAAAAATGTTGATTCCCTGGAAGACAGCAAAAGACACCTAGTGCAGTTCTTAACTGAGAAAGATAAAAAGTTCTGGGAGGATAGAATTATGGAG
This sequence comes from Architeuthis dux, assembly GCA_006491835.1. NCBI lineage: Eukaryota > Metazoa > Mollusca > Cephalopoda > Oegopsida > Architeuthidae > Architeuthis > Architeuthis dux. The sequence continues at coordinate 2,174,247 of VCCN01000667.1, forward strand.
TTGCCTGAAAGATGGCAGTAGATACTTGAACAAAATGGTAAATATATTATTCAATAAAGTTAATTCTTGACTCAATTTTGTTAGATCTATTAGTCCTTGTGTATGATATGGTCGGATTATTTTCCTCATCTATATGTCCAGTCCAATAGAGTATGTATTCTGGGAAGTATTTCCACATTCTAGAACCAGGAACACTGGAGGGGACAAATGAACATATAGACAAGGAAAATAGTCTGACCATATTATACACAATGAATAAAGATAATGCTGAAAATAAAAAATTTGTCTTTTATTTTTATAAATAATAAACCAAACAAACTTTTTACATTACTCAATATTATTTTCTATAGTTTTGAGAAGGGTTATTAACATTCAAATAGTTCTTCGGACGATTGAACTGCTTCTTATTAAACACCCAAATCCTAAATTATAAGGGTTACCTCCTTTGAAATTAAAGAACTCCTGTTTACGCCATCACATTCGGATATTACACCTGAAGAAGGCCAAAGAATGGGTCGGTTGAAATGTTGTGTTAACAGCACAAACAACAAGAAGGAGTTCAATCTTCCAAAGAACTATTTGAATACTCAATATTATTTGAATACTATTTGAAAATATTTGAGAATACTATTTGAATATTTGAATTTGAATTTGAATTTGAATTGAATTTGCATTTGAATTGAATTTGAATTTGAATTTGAGTTTGAATTTGAATTTGAATTTGAGAATACTATTTGAATATTTGAATACTATTTGAATACTATTTGAGAATACTATTTGAATATTATTTGAATACTATTTGAATATTATTTGAAAACTATTTGAATACTCAATATTAGTTTGACTTTTAAATACAAGGTAATATTATACCTTAATTCAGATGTCGATAAGTAATTTTAAAAACATCATTTCACCAAAAGGGAGTCTCTGTGCCCTTTTCTGCCATATTCTTGTAATATCAGATCAACTTTTACAAAACATTATGGGGAAATTACAGATTGTTTTTTGTTAAGAATTTGACCTTTACATAAGATGGGCTTTTATAAGAGAATATATATGAGGAACTGATCACCATGGCCCAGTGGTAGAGTCCTCACCTCATCAGGTGTTTCAATCTAGTGATGTACCGGAATATCAAGTGTCGGATTCACAATAAATTGAATATCCGAATCCGTAGGATTCCAAAGTAAAAAATTTAAATCCATGTCTGTTAAAAATATTGGGTGGTTAAATTTGAAACTGGTGGAAGTGATAATTTTGTGGAACATTACACAATCAAAACGGATATTATCAGGTATTATTTATGACCAAACTCTACAGCATTGAAACTCTGTTGCCAAAAATACTTTTTCGTAGTGTTGTACTCATCGTTGGATGGCAACATGTTCATCTTTTTGGCAACAGAGTTTCAATGCTGTAGAATTTGGTCATAAATAATACCTGATAATATCTGTTTTGATTGTGTAATGTTCCACTAGAAATAATGAAATCCTACTATGTTTGGTTTAGAAGACAATTAACTTTCTATTAATAAGTGGTAGGGGTGTACTTATTTATGGGCGATACTGTATATATAAGGTCTATCCGGAAAGTATCCAGCCATTTTGGATGTCTCAAGAACCAGTTGCACAGCCTTGATGGGCAACCAATCAGAGGGGATATTACTGCACATGCATGAACATGCACTCTCCTGTGGGGTTACTCAGTCGGCAGTGAGATGCTATTGAGTGAGCTTGTGTACTATGTGACTCGTATTCACAATGAAAAAGCTTGCCCATTCTTCACGTCCCATGCAGGATCTTTTAGAAAGAAATCGCATCCCCCAGGTCTATCCCCCAGGTCTATCAGACAAATCTAGACCGGGGTGGGGGTGTGGTCCAGATTTGGTTCCTTGCAAATTCATGCTTTTTGTTGTTAAAGAGAGGAAATTTCAGGCCATGGACCTGATTAAGGAGAACGCAACCATGCAGCTGATGGCGAACCCAAAAGAGGACTTTTGAAAACACTGGGATAGGTGTGTTATGTCTCAAGGGGGGTATTTTGAAGGGGACTAAAGTGTCATTGCCCTAGGTAAGCTTTTTTTTCTCATTAATATTAAATGGATAGAAAGACCTCCTACAGTATGTATAAGGCTATTTTTTTGTTAATATTAAATGGCTGGATACTTTTCGGACAGATCTCATAGTATGTATGTATGTATGTATGTATGTATGATTGTACTTTTGGAAACACTTCTAAGTTGTATAAATCTACCTGCAATAAACTTTTGAGAACAGGTGTTCAAACATTTGAGTACCATCAAATACCAACAATCTGATCAATACCTCTCAGATTGTGAGGTTAGAGTGCTTGGAAATAGCAATATTTATTGTATTCCCTTCAACTGACAGCTTAGGATCTACTCTCTCTCTGCTGTGTTTTACTCTCTAGTACTTGCTTTTAGCAAAGGGAGAAAAGAACAAAGTCACTTCTTAACCCAAGCCAAAATCTCCAAGGTCTGTAAAGTAATATGTACTCAAATATAAGAGTGGTTCAATATGTCCATCATACAGCCAATATGTCGGACCTAATTGATCTGATCTTACTCAAACAAAGGTGAGAAGGAAAAAGCACTCCAGGCTTTTCATAAAGCTGCAGTGGACAGAATTACTGTGGAATATTACTTCTTGCTATGAGGACACTCACCGTACCTTAGAATGGCTTAGTGGGCAGAACTCTAAACTGGGTATTATAAGCTCTACCACTTAAATTCTGAATGTCAAGAACTTATTTATACTTCATGGATTTTACAGGAAGAGAAACACATTATAACTTTTTTGTTCCTCCCTCTTGTATAAAATGACAGCTCCTGTGTCTGGAAATAGGTTAGTGGATAGAATACTGAAGTGGGGATCATCAGATTTATAGTTCAATCATTAGTAGGGATATTAGCAAAATCTAATTATAACAATTATTGTGACTTTTTCTGTTTCTCTGTCCATAACAACGGACTCTTGCACTTAAAGGTAACAATTTTGCCGATAAAAAATCTCCTACTCACTATCTGAAACAAAACAAGTTCAGTAGTTTTTTTTAATAAAAAAAATCATCTCATAGAAATTCAAATATATCTATGAATCTTTTGACTGGGTTTAACTAGTTAATCACCGCTACCTACAACAGACTGGTTTAAACACTGTTGCTGTATTTATGTGTTATGACATTTATATGTATCTACCATATCGCCCATAAATAAGTACACCCCTACCACTTTTTAATAGAAAGTTAATTGACTTCTAAACCAAATATAGCAGGATTTTATTATTTCTAGTGGAACATTGCACAATCAAAACAGATATTATCAGGTATTATTTATGACCAAACTCTACAGCATTGAAACTCTGTAGCGAAAAATATTTTTTGTAGTGGTGTACTCATCTTTGGACAGCAACATATTCATATTTTTGGCAAGAAAAAAAATGTATGTATCTATCTATGTATCTGGACTTCACCCAGCCCTTACTGTTCATAGTAGAAACTTGAAATTTTGCACACACACTCCCCTCAATGAGTAGGGAAAACATTTTTTTTGTTTTTTGAAAATTCCCCTACAAAATAGGTTTTAGATGGGGGTTCAATATGCAATGTAAGTTTATGCTAAATTGGACACTGGTTTGTGTCCAATGATTTTTTGAAAATTCAGACCTTTTTTAGCCCAACAAAAGGCGAGAGAAGTAACTTATTCATTGATCACCCCTTATTCCAACTTTTTAATTGATCACCCTCAACACAGCATATATAGGTGGCAGTTATTCATAATTTCCCTTGGAATGCTAGTTTATTATATATTTGAATATGCAGAAAAGATTTTTTAGAAGATGTTCATACATCACTGTAGCCCAGTGAGTAGCAAGCTTGTCTTGCCAATCAATTCGTTAGTGTAGTGAATTTGATCCACATTGGGCGCTCCACTACTGTGACCTTCTGTCAGACTAACCTAAGCTTAGTAAATGACTATAGTTTGTGTCCTGCTTAGTGGATTAGATAGTTGCATATTTCTCATGAGAGCTAATGGTCAGTGTTTGAGTCCGGGTAAAAGCCAAGATTTCAGATGCTGATTTTCAAGGTGGACTGGGAAAATTGTCACAACACAATCTTCCTAACCTCATTTCCTTCACCGCATTTGTGACAATGACAAATAGGGAGAAGAATTAATATTAATAATATTAGTAGACAGGTCTGGTTAGTCACTCAATTGAAACTGTCACATGACCGTCTTTTGGCAGCATCTCGTGTTGGGGGTGAACAATTAAAAAATTGGAAATAGGGATCAATGAATAAGTTACTTATCTTGACTTTCTTGTGCAATGATCACTAAAAAGTCTGAATTTTCAAGTGTGAATGCAGCCGGACGCAATTTAGCATAAATTTACATTGTAAATCGAACGCCACACTTAAAACCTGTATTGGTGGGTGGAGGGGATTTTCAAAAAACATAGACTTAATAGGGAGTGAATGCCCTCTAGCTCCATTGGTTCAGCTTGTATGTGTGACACATACATACATATATAGATAGGTCACTTAAAAACTGAAGAAACCTATGCTGACATTGTTGACAGTTTTGGTGTACCGTTTCTAAAACTTGCCTTGCTTCATATAAAGTGTGGTAAGTATCTAATAATAATATCAGTAGATAACTCACTTTTTTTATGAAGCAAGATAAGTATCTACTAATATTAGATACTTGTCTCACCTCATAAAAAAGCAAGGCAAGTATCTACTAATAATATTAGTAGATACTATATTAAGCTCAGCTTAATAAACAGCAAGGTATGTTATAACAATTTATAGAGCTTCAATTGAAAGGGAGAAAAGGTTCAGAATCAAAATGGAGATTGCAACAGCTGCTAAAAAAAACTAGAGTGAGAAAGAAAGAAACAAAATGGCAGCTGTGGTAATGATTCGTAAATGTAAACCAGGCTGCAATTGCTCAACATTGCCAGATAGTTGGAGACTGGCCGAAAATAAACAAAAAATGGCCAAAAAATGGCCAAATGCCAAAATATTTATAAAACATTGCAATACTGCAGTACACACCAAAAATAAGAATTTATTTAAAAATACTACTGCAACGAAGTCAACTTAGCACAATTGATCCTATATTTCAAAGACCTAAAATAGGGGTCCTCAAACGTTGACCCCTTTATGCAATCCTGAATCCCTCATCAAAAAAGTCTACGGTACAGATCAGAAATGTAAGATAAGCACTCAGTGAGACTCAAAATCATGTCCCTTTTGATGCAGGGAAGCCTGGTTATATGTACCAGCTGCTCTTACCGACTGAGCTACGAGAACCCTATGGTTATTAGAAGATCAAATCTTCTTTCAACTTATGTCTAGAAAAAACTTTCTTTTTTTTTATATCTTAACTTTCAGTTGCTTTTTATCGCAACTTCCTCAGGCTGTCAGTCTATAACAATGAATAAACAGTGCAGATTGAAAGGCAAGAATATCCACTGCACAACACCTCAGTACCAATTTTTCAATCCAATGAATAGATAACTATATATGCTGCCTTTTACCTCATAAATTAAGCAGTGGTGGTGTGCAGTGATCACTAAAATATCAAAATTTTCAAAAACAAGTGAGAATGCTGTTGGACACAAACTAAGGGATCAATTTGGCATAAACTTACATTGTAAATTGAACCCCCACTAAAAACCTATTTTGGAGACAATTTTCAAAAAACACAAAAAGCATTTCCCCTACTCATTGAGGGGAGTGTGTGTGCAAAATTTCAAATTTCTACTATGAATGGTAAGGGCTGGGCGAAGTCTGGATACATAGATAGATACATATAAATGCCATAACACATGAATAACCTAAACCCAGCAACAGTCTGTTGTGGCTAGCAGTGATTAATAAAGAAAAGAAGTTATCTTCAGTTTCACAATTCAGCCTTTTTAACTGACCACTCATTATTGGTCACTAAATTTATGTCTTGTTGCAAGATGATCATATAGCTCTAAAATCCTCTACTCTTACCAACAACTTAGATGGGCTTCACTTGCATATCCCTGAAGGATAGATACAGTCTGAACACATTGGATATATATCTTACAGTGAGATTGGAAAAACTAGAACTTTTCAGTAATTTCATGAAATCTATAGTTTCACAATCAGTGTAGTAATGTTTAACAAGTTTGTGATGCTGAACATTACTACTATAATGAGTTCGATCCTCAATGGGTGTGGCCTTGTGTCCAACTAAGCTAAAAGTAAATATCAAGTATAGTCTGCTTCAGTATTTACAGCTTAGTTTGACACAAGGCCACATATTCCTAACTGAGAAAAATATTCATCCATTTCTTTCAGTTTCAGAAATGGTAAAACTTGATCATTAGATTTGAAATGCTGGGTGGTCCAAAAATGTATGGAGGACTTTGCAAACTGTTTTGAAAAGTGGAAGGTGACAATTGGTGTTTAGAGTTAATGCCCTTGAAGGCTTCAGGGTAGATGGCGCTGGCATAAGGTATTATCGCCATATTGAAGCTATATAAGCCAAGGAATAAGAGGAAAGGGGGGTTTGATCAGTGAGGAAAACCAGAAGGCAAAAGAAGGATTATTACTGGTAGCAGAGCAAGAAATATGGCTTCAAAATGTAGCATGAAAACTCCTCTGGAATTCGACGAAAACAATGGAATATGAAAGTTGTAAAAAAGACCTGGAACTGTGGACCCTCTATACAGATTTGCCTAAAGAAAAATGGGCAGAAGGGACACTGGGATAAGTGTGGTCCCTAGGTAGGCTACTTTTTCATAAATATTAAATGGCTGGATACTTTCTGGACAGACCTCATACACAATAAAATAAAATAAATAAACAAATAGAATCAAATGGAACAAAGTCCATGGTGAGTCAGTGGAATAGGACTACAAAGAATAAAAAAAGAGTAAAAAGATGTGTGATCAAAAGAGAGATGACATGACCCAGGCAAGCAGACACAGGAGATCCAGAATCTAATTGGTCATTATGATAAACACTTGAAAAGTTCAGTTGACACAAGTTTAATTATCTGCATTGATAAAAGCAGGAAGAAAAAAGAAACAGGAAAATGAATAGTAAAATGAACAGCACTTGTAACTTCATTGTTCTGAAAATGAAGGTTTTAAATACTGTCTTTAAATGATAATACTAATGTTGATTTTGATGTAGGATAGTAATTATAGTAATGTTGTTAACTAGAATAATAACAAATTTTGCTATCTTTTTATTGATGCTGGCTGTAGTATGAAATAACTATGAGTCAATAAATATACAGCAAAGAAAATGTCCTCTTATATTAATTGAATTATACACTGATAAGCAAACTGTGACAAGAATGACAGCTACAGTCTTGTAACAATTGTGCATGTCAGGGTCAGAGATATATAAGTAAGTAAGCCGGCCTCAGTACTTCATTTTGATATGTTAAACGGCTTGTGAGATGCTCATGTTCAGTTGTGGTGAGTACCTATCGGCAGTGGTCCAAAGGGAGAAAAATCACCAACCACCAACAAGGCATTGGGTGGCCAAGACTTATCAATGCGAGAGGTGAACAGAGGCTTTCCCGCTAAGCATGAGCCAACAGAAGGGCTACAGTGACACAAATTGCAGATAGCTTTAATCAAGGTGAAAGAAGGAATGTGTCACAACACTCCGACCATTGATCCTTGTTGTGTGTGGGGCTGCATAGCTGCAGGCCAGTCAGAGTACCCATGCTAACCAATGTTCATCACCAAAAGTGTCTTCAATGGGCATGTGACCTTCGGAACTGGAACTTGTATCAATGAAAGAAGGTTTCTTGGTTCGATGAGTCTTGCTTTCTCCTGTCGTAATCTTAGGGAAGCAATGGCACCAGGATGCACTTTGGGAAAACAACAAAAGCCAGTGGAGGTAGTGTGATGGTTTGGGCAATGTACTTGGTCATGTACCACCTACTTCAACATCATTGAAGACCAAGTACACCCCTTCATGGCAACAGTCTTCTACAATATGAGTGGCATCTTTCAGTAGGACAATGCACCCTGCCACACTGCATGAATTGTGTCATGACCTCTGGACAACAGGAGTTTGGCTTGTGCTATTTTTAGAAGCACATCCTGCTTGTCTAGACAGTTGACCTTGGATTCGACCCCAGCATGTTGAGTTTGCTGCGCTTTTAGGCAATACTCACCAGTCAGAATCAACTCGTAGAACAAGACTAGTCGCATCTATTTGATGTCTCCTAAATCAAGCATATCTGAGATCAACTGAATCTTCTAAATGCTAACAACACTATATTCTATTTTTCCTCCCTATCTTCTCAATTACTAACCAGTACTAAAAGCCACTAACTAAAACTAATGCTTAAAAGAAACAGACAAACTAAGAACTTGACTGATCACCTTGTGTTTCTACATAGAAAAAAAGATAGGTTGTCTTTTATATATATTGTTGACTTTGTGACTTCCTTCAAAGCCCAAGTCATCACAAATTGTACAGGAATAGTTTAAGTAACATGAAGAAGACTTCACAATGTTGCCTTTAGATGTCTTGAGAGTCAATGCCTAATTGGGTAAGAGGAGTTTTGTCGGAACATGGAGGACCAACACCTTATAATGCAGGTAGTCATAATGTTTTGGCCCATCAGTGTAATTGAAGCAGTCAGACCCCATAAAGAAGGACAAATTAAAGTCCAGTTCAAGATGGCACCATATGGTGGACAGAGTGCTCAAAAGCTGGACTGTCTGGCTTGAAGCTGGACATCTAGCCACTCTTCGAGAGATGTTGGAAAAATTGTTGGTATATTCACTTTGTCATGTAAACCTGTTTATGAGGTATGTGTCTGTTTTATCAATATATTTCCAATTATATCTTTTTTGTATATGATTTTGTGAGTCTAGAAAAGGGTCTTTAATGTTATACTACTAGCCTTTTAGTATGATAATTATGATTTTGATGTTTTATTAAAAAAAACATCACATTTTCTTGCTTATGTATGGTAGGTGGAAGTAAATGGAAGTGGTACAATAGGAGTTGTCACCAATATGTAAAAGAAAAAGAAGATGATGTAGAGGATTCAAAACTCAAACGATATCAGCTATAACAGGGTCACCATTGTTGTTGTAAGATATTCATCTTTGAGCTTAAATATCCACTACAATTTGAGGCCTCATCAAATTTGTATTACAGTTAAATACTATGCTTTAGTTCCTATGGGTAGAAATGAACTTCTCGCCTTCTTTACTCACTTGCTTAAGTGGTCACAAGTATGTTTATACACATGTATGTTATGTTAAATAAATAAACATGCCTAAGCAAGCACCCAGCAGCCCCTATTCCGTTTCCGGTCCCAGAAGCAGGACCGGAAGTAGGAACAGGGAAGGCGCAGTTCAGCTCAAGCATAGCTCTTATCAACATGTGTTCTTTTGTTTATCCTTTCTTAACACGCTTAAACACGATTACGAATCAAAACGCATTCTAATCTAACACAGCTACTACAGATAGAACGACGAAGACGCATAGATACAATAAGAACATTACAGTCACAAGTAGCACATGTTGGTTGAGAGGGGAAAGGAGTAATAAAATTCAAGAACATGTAAAAACAAATAAATCAATAAGTTTTATTGGTGTAAGAAGTTCCACATTTTTTAGTGTAGTCTTCTGTTGGGGGTGCGTGGCATGGTAAAGGTTTTCTTGTGTGCATTTTGAATGGTGAAGATGTGTATTACATACTGAGTGACAGAAATGTTGAGATGTGTGATGAAAAGGTTAAAGATTAAGGTCGCTGCATACCTCAACTGCTGAGGTCTCTGTGAAGTCGCTTGTTGTGTGATGGAAGATTTGGTTTGCAGCCTTTAAGAAGTTAGTCTTGGTGTTCATTTTTGCTATTTGACTGGCTACTGGTTGAGTCCATGCATGTGTGTGTTGGCTTTTCTGTCAGAGATATTAGTCAGCTTTTCTGCCAGATATATTAGTCAGCTCACAAGGCATTGCAGTGTTGAGTTTGAAGTTGTTTTGATCAACGGTTCTCGAGAAACCTAATAAAAATAAATGAAAAACTACAGATTATAGATCTTTTATCTAAAATTATATATCGAAATTTAGATATAAATATCTAAATTGGCAATATATCTAAATTTAGATATAAAATAACTAAATTGGCAACACTAAAAGAAGTAACCAAAATAATTCAAAGCCATAGTTTTGTACGACGAATGGAAAATTATTTTACATGACAATTATGGCAGGCTGCTTCACACACCATAAAGACCAGGCATTTCCAAATATGTTCCTTTGGAATGGGCCCTGCCCTAGTAGTATTAGAAAAGAGGTTTTTATAGCTTGGTATAATCTAAAATCTGCTCACCAGTTTCATGGTTTAAAAATAAGTTTTGTTTAATTTTGATTGGTTGAATAATGTGTTTAACTGTTTTGATGTTGGGAATGTGTGTGGCTCCTCAGTGAGAGTTTAATTTTTGTTGAAATCAGCCTGGCCATTTGGAGCCAGAAATGATTTGAATTGTAACAAAACTAGCTGCTTTTTTTTTTTTATCTCAGTTTGATTTGGGTCTCTGAAGTAGTTCTCATTGCCGAGAAGAGGTCTAGAATGTCTTCTTTGATGACTTCGAAGTCCAATTCTTGAAAGGCATATTCTTCCACACACAATGCATGGAAATTGTCCAGTGATGTTCAGGTTGTTGATTCGTTCTTGTTATCATTGTTTGCATGTTTCTCATTTGGCTTTTGCGTCTGATCTACGTTTGGTCTCAAATTTCTTCATTCCATGATGACAAATTCTTCTATGTTGGCTAGTCACATGCAGATATTTCACAATTGGACGGTTGAATGTCAAATTTATGGATGGTAGCCTCGAGTTGATACTTGTATCTTTTTCTTTAACCAATCCTTGTTCTTGTTTCTTCTCTGAGTTCAGAATACAGGATTTGCTTTGGGAGTCTTCCATTCTTTTTGTCCGCAACTTTTATTGATGGAATCTTTCAAAGCTCTTGATAGTACAATGATACAGAGTCCATTTTTCACATCTATAGAGTAATGTGCTGACAACTACTGCTTGATATACCCAGGGCCAGATTAACCTATACCAGGGCCACTTGGCTATTAGTAATATGGGGCCCCCCATCTTGAACCATCCTTCTCCCCACCCCCGTTTCATGTATACTTTTAAGTAAGTAATGCAATCTATCAATCAAAAAAGTTCTCTGGTGGTGTTTTGCATGTATATTCCTTTAAATAGGCAGAGAAAACTACTTCCATTTACAATCTTCTGAAGATGATGCAATCTTCAAAATAAGAAATCGAAATCGAAATCATCATCATAATCATTATTATTTTTGAAAAATTTTTTCAGGTCCACTGCTGGAAAGGCCTCTCATGACGACTGTATGGTCATGTTGTTTTTGGGGGCAGGTAATGGCTAATTAAGCTCAATTGTTGCCACTATTTTCTGGTGAGCTGGTTTTGAATTCATAGTTGTGCTACATTAGTTGCCTCCCAAGGCTAGAGAGTCAGTCTGCCTTGCTATTTTACCCATAGCTGGGGGGAGAAGAAATGGATTCATGCTTTTCCCAAGGGCATTAGTGTGATGTGAACGTAAACAGCCATGGCCAGATTTTGAACATGCCGATTCCATTGTCGGTACCATTAACCGTTATGCCACTCTCACTCCCTGAGATATATATTTGTCCGGCGCCGGTGTGAACGACTGCTAAATCA
>VCCN01000667.1:2238592-2257248 GCA_006491835.1 Architeuthis dux
CGAGCTGAGTTCAAACTCCAGCTGAGACAGTTTGTGTTCACTACACATTGATGCCCTTGGGAAAGGCATGCATCCATCTCTTCTCTCCCAGCAGACTGCGCCCTCTAGCCATGGTTGGCAACCAGTCTAGGAGATGGACAATTCTGATTCCAAACAAGCCTTAAGAGGAATGGGCTCTGTCAGGCTATCTCGCCCAAGACAAACCCCTGATGAAATCATTTGTGGTATCCCAACGACCCTGCACTGAGTTATAGGATATGTATGTCCGTATTTGTGAAAGGAATCCTGGATTAGTTCCATGGATTTGAGAAGACTGGGCTCTCTAGTTATAGTTGGAAACCTGTCTAGAAGATGGACAATTCTGATTCCAAACCAGCCTTAAGAGGAATGGGCTCTGTCAGTCTATCTCATCGGAGATGAAACCATGATAAAATCATTTGTAGTGTCCAAAAGTCCCTGCACTGAGTTACGGGATACATTTGTCCATATTTGTGGAAGGAATCCTGGATTCATTCCCTGGATTTGAGAAGACCGGCAAGAAATAATTCCCTGTGACTAGGAAGGAAGGTTATTTAGAGTAGCAAGTTGGTTGAGAACTGGAATGAAAAGATGGGGTGTGGCAGTGTGTAAGGAGTGTAATAGAAAAAACGGGTAATGGGATAGACCAAGGCAGGTGTTGGGTGGCTGGCAAGAGATTTAATCAAAATGTTCGTTGAAGCAAATGCAGTTGTAGTAATGATTGAAAAGGTAGAGAGACAATACTGCAGAGTGAATCAGTCAGGGTTAGAGATAGTCTGTGGGGGAAAAGATCTATTGATCTGTTTTACAGCTTTGCTTTTGGGTGCACTCCAAGATTCGTGTAGTTACGAGCAAAGGAACGCATCCCCTCGCCTCATCCAACTTTAAATATGAAAATCTTTCACCATTGATCTTTATGTAGACTTTGCAAGGGAAGGAAGTTGGTTGGGACTAAACAACTTGATGGATTTAACTCTTTTTTCCAGGCTGCTAGTGTTTCTTACTCACAAATGGAGATTTCAACAGGTCTATGATGAGAACTTTAATAACTTTATCTAAGAACTAAACTTATTAGAAAGATTATTTATTGAATTTTTAGTAGATGAAGTATTGTAAATCATTATTAACAAGTTTTTTTTGTTTTTATGCTACTATTTACCATCATCTTAATATTTTTGTTGCTTTTTATTGCAACTTTTCTCAAACCGGATTCCCTTCAGCTGTGAATAAATAAACAGCGCAGATCGGAATAAAGAATAATTTCAAAAATATGATGCGGGTAAATAGTAGGATAGAAATGAAAAAAAATTGTTAAAAATTTTTTTTTTCTTTTTCTATTAAAGCCTCTGGTTATTTTAATAAATAAACTAAATAATTGTTGAAATGGTTCTTCGGACGATTGAATTCCTTCTTGTTATTTGTGTTGTAAACACAACGTTTCGGCCGATCCATTCTTTCGCCTTCTTCAGGTGTAAAATCTGAGTGTGATAGGTTAAACAGAAATTATGTTTAAAGGGTGGGTAGCCCTTATAGCGTATGGCGCTGGTGTTTCTGTGTCTTTGTCCTGTCGGGTTTAGATTTGTTGAGAAGTGGAAGCCACATCGGGTTGAAATCCGCACTTGTCTGGCTAGTGCATTTAGTCGACATTTTGATGTGAGCTGCCTCTTTGATTTTTCTCTGCGGATTTCAACCCGATGTGGCTTCCACTTTGTGCTGGTCTTGTGGGAGACAATACCCAAAACACAGAGATGCAAAAACCGGTCGTTACATGTATATGAGGGGATACTCAAGCTCCCCTTGAACCAGATTCAACATTCCAGAACAAAACTGACACCAGACGAAGGCAGGAGGGTGCACGGCTGAAACGTTGTGAAAAATAATAGTCCGACTAAACCACATACAATGGTTAAAACACCCCATCTAACAAAATTCAGACAAGAACAGAAAACAGATTTGTTATGATTAATGATCTTTCAAACTTCATCATCTTTTTTTAAATTCATGTTTTAACAAGGGTCGGCAAACTATTTTGGAGGCGGGCCGGATTAGAAATGTTTTAATGTCTTACGGCCAATAACAAATGAAACAACGATCATACAAACTTATTTCCTTTTAGTTATTTTAATGTTTGTTTCATCATCCGAGTATATACTTACATAAACTTCCATTTACTATTAATCAATGAGAACTACAAAATATTGTTTAATTGTGGTTCAGATGTTGTGTATATTAATAGAACAGCAGGAATGCGTAGAATTAAAACATTTTTAGCTATAAAACATTGATTGGATGAAGTAGGGACTAAGCACCCCGAAATGAAAGGGACACATTTTGCCTCGACACTGGTGGATGTCACTGAAACATCAGCAGTCTTACCAAGATAAACATATGTGTTTTTTAGGGAAGATCGCAGCTTTAACTTTGCATGGACCTTTTTTGACAAGTTTAAAATTAAGAATGAGATCAAAATTAATAATCTGTTTGTTTTTTTAAAAACTTTTTGTTTTTCATTCAGTCCAGAAAAATTATGAACAAAAAAGAAAGAAAACAGAACCAGAGTTTTTTATGAAAATGTTTACATTACAATATTGTTTCAAAATGTTTTAAAAAGTTTCGGTCAGTTTCGTCCCATTGATTTGTTTGAGGTCATTGCAAAACTGAGACTCTCGCTCTATTTTTCAATACACATTTTTATTGTTTGCTAAAGACAGATAAGGAAAACAAACAATTTTTATATGCAACATCACATTCGATGAAGTCAGGCTCGATGAAATGAGGCGGTGGGTCGGATTTGTTTTAATAAATAGACTTTCTGGTCTGTATCAGGTTGTAACATACATTGAGTAACCTTTTTAGAGACTTGATTTTGAAATTATACAATAAACAAACATAGACATTTGTATTAATCACTGCTACCCACAACACTAGTTTATTGCTGGGTTTAGGCTATTCAGGTGTTCTGACATCTATGTATATGATAATTATGACATTTATTAGTTGAGAGCCTATATTTGCCTGGCGCTGGTGTGAGCGACTGCTAAACGAGCAGCCTAAATCATAAATGTGAATAAACGAACTCCATGCGGGGATCGAACCCGCGTCCTCCTTGGAAGCTACCTTATACGCAGGTACTGCTCTACCGACTGAGCTAACGAAGGTCAGATGGTAGGCAGGAGTCTTTTATCCTACACTTTGTTGGCTTCTCCATTCTCACGTTCGTATTTTAGGCACGAATACAATGTGGCTCTCTTTAGGTCGCTCATTTAGCAGTCGCTCACACCGGCAAATATAGGCTCTCACTAATATATATATATCTATGTGTCTATTTATGTATCCGGATTTTGCCCAGCCCTAATCATTCATAGTAGAAACTTCAAATTTTGCCCACACACTCCTCAATGAGTAGGGAAAATGTCTTTTTTGTTTTTTGAAAATCCCCTCCCTAAATAGGTTTTTAGAGGGGGGTTCAACCGCTTGTTTTTTTTGGAAAATTCAGACTTTATTAGTGATCACCGCCCAACAAAAGGCGAGATAAGTAACAACACTGCATATATGGGTGGCAGTGATTCATAATTTCTCTTGGAATGCTAGTTTTTATTGTTTGATTTTTTTTGTCAGTCTTCATCCTTTTTTAATTTCATTTGTTTTGCTAACATTTTATTGAGATTGTAATTTGTTTCTTTTCCTTCTGAACCAGGCCTATGCTGCTGGCTGTGATATCGCGATTCTTGCCAGTGACTTCCAACGGGTACAAGTTATTCCAGGAGTTACCCATGGCAACATCAAAGTTAGCTGTGTGGATTGTTCTACTGATACTGGCAAGGTAAGAAAAAACATTTTTATCAATAATATTAACTTGAATCTTTATTTATTAAAAGCATTGTCAACCATTATTATTTTTGACTAGTATTTCCTTCAACCCAACCTTGGAAGAAGAAAGGGTGAGCTTATAGGTTAGATTTGATCTTCTACAAGCTGTAGGCTCTCGTTGCTCAGGTCATAGAGCAGCTGGTATGGAAAACCAGTCTTCCCAAGGCAAAAGAGATGAGAGTTCGAGTCTTGCTGAGAGCTTATTCTTTATTTCCAATATGCACTATTTATTCAATGTCGTAGACTGACAGTCTGAGTAGTTGCAATGTAAAGTAGCTGAAGTTGGTATGAAAGAAATTCTAGTCATCTGATTCTGGGGATTTCTTTTTTTTTATGTATTCACTGTTTTTTCACACAATATCTCCAAGAGTTCTTAATGAATTTGAATTATATTTTTTACAGTTACCTCCCATGCATCGTAGCTATATTTCTGTCCATGCAATATCTCCAAAGGTTCTCCATGAACTTTAATGACATTTTTTGCAAGTGTAGGCCATGGATTAAAGAATAATTAAATTTGGGAGCAGATCCAGACATTTTTTTCTAAAAAGATTCTTTCCATGCATTTATGCATTTCCTCTCATGTTTATCCACACAATATCTCCAAAAGTTCTCAATGAATTCCAACGACATTTCATCGAGTCCATTGGCTAAGGAAAAATTGATTAAATTTTGGGGTGGATCCAGGGATTAAAAAAAGTTACCTCATCTGCATCGTAGCTATATATGAACTGATTTTCATTCAGTTTTTAGTGACAATGGTGATGGTAGAGGTATGCACTCTGAGTGATTCCAAGTTTTTTTCTGCATGAATAAGTTTTCGAGATCAGAGAAAATATTAAATATTATGTCAAAACCAGTGAGACAGATTATAATTAAAGTGAAAAAATATTTTGTAAATCCCTCAGAAATAACCATTCTCTTGTTATCCTATTGAAAAACTAATGACCAGGCCATGTGACCTAACAATCTACCAAACCTATATTCACATTTAGAGAGGATATCTATGTACAATATGTAACAAATAATGTACTGTCCTTTATCTCTCCTGAACTTTATAGATTTTGTATAAAGACTCCTCCAAGCATACTTATCTGGACAGAACTTCCAGGAAACATAAATCACACCAAACACCACCACCTACTTAACAGCCTACACAAGAATTCCACTTTATCTAAACACCCCACACCCTACCCCCACCCACTTTATAGCTCATACACAGACTCTATCTAAACACCCACATCACACCAGTCCATAGCCCCAAAGTAACTTTTAACTGAATTAACTAGGTCACCCAAGCATACAAAACACCTTTCATTTCATTTCTACTAACAAGCATGGATGTTGCACATCTCTGCAATGTTCAAATTTCTTCAGAGGAAGTCGCTCGCAGCAACGAAATGCGTAAAGGTTTATCTTCATGATAATAAAATGTTTCTTCTCGCCTCTACCATATTTTTTATAATAAAATTTATCTGACTTTTAAAACATCTTTTTCTATAGCCTCAAAACATTAAAGATTTCAATACTTTAACAGCTGTTGCTAGAAATAAAGGAAATATTGCCATAATTTTGTCATAGTATCATATTTCTGATTTCTCTGCTTTTTCCTGTTTTTACTTTTCCTTTTTCTGTGTTTTTTCTTTTTTCTGTATTTTCTTTTCTGTTTTTTTTTTTCCATTTTTCTTTTTTCTGTTTTCCTCCTTTTTGCTGATTTTTCCGTTTTCTGTTTTTCCCTCCTTTTTGCTGTTTTTTTTCCTGTTTGCTGTTCTTTTTTCTGTTTGCTGTTCTTTTTTCTGTTTGCTGTTCTTTTTTCTGTTTTTTCTTCTCATTTCATGTTTCTGTTGTTTTCTCCTATTTTTTAAAATTTTTTATTCCCCCCTTTTCCCCCTCTCCTCCTTCATCTTCCTTCCCACTCTTTTACTTCATCTTTCTCTTAATTATACTAAGTACTTGACCTATGCATGTTTAAACAATAGATCATTATAAGCCACATTCTAGGCAACAAGTAATAAATTTGAAAATGACACCTGCAGAAGCCATTGCTATAGAAATTGCACAGTTTTGTCTGTTTTGTTTTAGATGAGTGTCAGCTGTGAAGGATCGTGTTCATTTGAATATATAGATAAGGGTTATTGACCTTTTCAACTTTTATATGTAAACACCTGTTCAATTGTATATTCATTGATCTTTATATACATTTTCATGAACTCTTCTATACCACTCACAGGTTTCAAAGTACTTTTTCTGGAATTCATTTTACACTACCCAGCCAGCCTCCTCATAAAACATCAACAGCTTTCAGTTTTGGATGGTTTTTATTTCTTTTATAATGTTTGCAATTCTTGAAATTATCATCCAACTTCAGATCAAGTATAACATTTGGATGGAGGTAAAAACTAGTCAAATTTAATAAAAAGTGGTATTACAATACTTCATCCAATAATAATAATAAAGATTGATTTATAAAAAAGACTACCAGGTCTCATATGTAACACAACATAAAAAGTGGTGTATTACAATACTTCATCCAATAATAATAAAGATTGATTTATAAAAAGACTACCAGGTCTTGTATGTAAAACAATATAAATATGGCATAGAGAGTCAGTTGTAGGGAGTGAGTTTATAAGTGTAAATCAGCTTCTGCTAATCCATTTAATAAAAAGTATAACATTTTGTTTATTCAAATACACAGAATTTCAAAATTATATCACAATGAATTTGTTTGAAGTACAAAGAAAATAAATTGGTGAATCTAATGTGTTATTCGGTAATAATATTATTGTTAATAAAGAAGCAGACTCACAAAAATTGCTTTGTGGCACAATTTTAGAGTGAAAGTCAGAAGCATTGAAATTTCACTCCATGATTGATGTCTGCTGACAGAAAAATTTAAACTCTATAATTAAAAATCTTCCAAAAATAAAGAAATATAGGATTCAATGAAAAATTAGTTAATTTAATGACTGCTTAACAGGATTTTGAAATAAAATCTTTACTTTTTACTTAAAATATAGTGAAAAATATGTTTGTTTACAGCAGGTGTCAACTCAGTTCACAGGTCAAGTGGGTATTGAATCAACTTTCCTTACACATATACAATGAAAGTCTGCTTAAATTTATAAGAGTCTGGGACAGCTGAAGTATAGATGACCAAAAATGACAAAACCTGATATTACAATGGCAAACGTATATATATTCGCAACATTAAAACGCTGTCATATGATGGGAAACACTCGAGTAACATATATGATTAGGATGAGTTGGTTTTATCTTGTATATGCAGATATCCTTGTTTAAAAGTTGATAATGTTGTCTTGTGATCTAATAGTTAATCTATTTAAAATTCATGTGCATAATGAAGGATTTCCATCAGAATTAGAAAAGTTCCATTCAAAATATTGCATGTGTATAAGTTTCTATTATATTGTATGCCAAATAAACAAGCTACCAGCATGCCCAGTCATTTCGTCGAACAGTGTGTCGTGATACAGTCAGTCAACAGCAGTTTCGTCCTGCGGACAATTTGGAGACGGCCTGTTTGACAAATATCAGTTTTGCCAACTTGATGAAAAAAAAACTTGTATGTAAAAGTTTTGTTCAAAGAAACGACCGAGAACCTAAAAGTAAACAAAAAATGACTTTGAAACACTGCAATATTCTACTTAATAGTTAATGAAAATTTGTTTTTCATTTCTTTTGACTGAAATTTGGGCTTTTTTTCTTTCTAGCAAAGCCAAGGAAAAACTCAAGAACTATTTTTTGATTTTTTTTTAGTTTAATTATGTTTTTAAAATAGGGTGTCGATGTCTGCTGGATTATTTCTCTGATCAGTCACAAAAATTCATTTTATGTTTTTTATCATCCTGTTCTTCCAATGTTGTTATTTAAGATGCAAAATAAAATTATTTTTCAGAAATTTCACTGTTTTTTTTTGTTTTTTTTTGTTTTTTTTTTTGTTTTTTAACCTCTAAATGGTACAAAAAAAGGATTCAATGAAAAGTTAGTCGGCAAAACTGATGTTTGTCAAACAAGTTGTCTCCGAATTGTCCGCAGGACGAAACTGCTGTCGGCTGACTGTGTGTCAGCAACACGTCGTTTGACAAAATGACCAAGAACCACTACCAGCAAGAGATTGAATGAAAATCGCTGGTTTGATAATCCTGACATATGCTGCTTAATCATGTTAACATTATTTATACATTACAAAAATGAATAATTGCATTAAAAAATAATACTATTGGGATGTATAGAGAGCACATGCATATAAAGTTAATTAAAAGTCTGCTTAGTCACTCAATAGAAACGTCACATCATCAATGTCTTTTGGCAGCATGCCGTGTTGGGGGTGATCAATTAAAAAATTTGAAAAACCGGGAATCAATGAATAAATTACTTCTCTTGCCTTTTGTTGGGGGTGATCAATAAAAAGTTCAAATTTTCAAAAAAACTAGCTTAAACTGTCAATTAAATCGGCAACTAAAAACCTATTTTGGGGGAATTTTCAACAAAAAAAAAGAGTAAATGTTTAAATTTTCAGCCCTCTAGCTCCATTGTTGCTGCCTGTACATGCAACACATACATAGCCAGCCAGACTCACTTGAAAACTGAAAATAAAACCTATGTTGACAGTTTTGGTAACAGTTTCTAATAAATTATTGTGCAGAGTAGCATAGCAGTTACTGGCACAGAAAATGGAATCAGTGAACCAAGTTTGTTTCAGCCACTTTGAACTAATGCCCTTGGGAAAGGTATGAATCCACTTCTATGGGTAAACATCAGGCCTGTTGATACCCTTTGCTCTTTAAGGCAGTCCATCTGTAAAATCTATTTGCTACTGAAACAGCAATGCAGCCCTATACTCCACAAGGAGTCTACAGGAAAATAAAACAACTTATTATGACTCCTCTTGCCCCTCTCCTTTATCTATTATGGTTTGTTGATGTTTGAATCTATAAATGAATGGAGAAGCCAACAACAGACGCACCACTTAACAGATAACATTTTTAAAAATCCATATGTAATTATGGTGAATGCAGGAAGGTGATTTTGGCAGGATATTGCACACATAATATTTTGGGCCGCTTTCACTTGTGAAAACTATCCCTGGAAAATGTATTTCTGGAAGGTAACAAAGATTGATTCCTTCTGACACAAGTTGATTTTACATAACAAGATCGTAGCTCAGTATATGTGTTTAGGGCATCTTGTCCCAGTGTTAACATACTAGTAGAAAGGTGCTGAACATGAAATGAAGCAGTCAGCACAGGTCATAGGAGTAGTAGACAGGGTGTGTATGTATATATTTTGTGGGGGAGTAATGGTTGGTCTGAGATGGGTCATTAATCTGTCTTGGATGCAATCCAGGATAACGATGGATGAGGGATACAAAACATCTCAAATATCCAAATATAGCAAGAATAGTTTGTAAGATGTTATGTATTTTATATATTAGCAATTTATTTTTTCATTTCAAAGTTGGGACCATTCCAACAGTTATAAATTCATCATAGTTGCCAACATGTTAAAACAAAGTTATTAAAGCTGATGATGGTGGGTGAAGAGATCATTAGAGAAGCATCCTTTCATTATTAAACAAAGTTATTGTATAAAAGAAAATATTTAAATAAAAATGAATACAGGTCTGGTTAGTCAATCAATACAAACTGTTGTGTGTCCAACATGCTGTATTGTGGGTGATCAATTAAAACATTGGAAAAAAGGGGTGATCAATGACTAAGTTACTTCTGTCAGATAACTAAAAAGTCTGAATTTTCAAAAAACAAGCATGAACACTGCCAGACACAAACTAATGGACTAATTTAGTATAAACTTTCATTCTAAATTGAACCCACCACTATAAACTTATTTGGGGGGAATTTTCAAAGAAACAAAAAAAATGTTTTTTCTCTAGGCATAAGGAGTAAATGTTTAAATTTACACCTCTCTAACTCCATTGTACATGTGACATATACATGCATAGCCAGAATCACTTAAAAACTGAAGAAACCTATGTTTTGGCTGACAGTTTCTAATAGAAACCAAATGTTATTTCTACTCTTTATATAATAGATCTGTCCCTCCTCATTTCACACTTTTTAAACCCTAATTAGATATTTACTGGACAGGGCCACATTTCTGTAGCATTTTATAATGATGAAGCTCACTCGGAACACTCCTACAAAGGGCCGGCAGCAGCTCGCATCTGCCAGGAGAAGGAAACCTATGACCTTGGAGTCTTGCTGCTATCTGCGCCACCTCGGTGGACCATAGCACGCAAACCCTTGATTTAAATGGTGGGGTTGGCTGTGCGCATGTTCACTTCACCTTAAAACTCCATTGCGCAGACTTAGGGCTATTCACGTTCAGGCTCTGCCGACTTAGGCTCTGAAAAGACATGGAAAACCCTTCCCAATCTCTGTTCATGGAGCCAAGTCATTCATACTATTAACTATATTTTATCTCTGTCAATGACCTTAGAAGAGGTATATGTATTCTCTTATGTTTGTGTCTTTGTCCACAAAATATCCCCAAAAGTTCTCAATGAATTTCAATGAAATTTGTGGTAGATGGGCTAAGGAAGGATTGAATAAATTTTGGGATGAATCCAGGAATTCTTTTTTGATTGAGAGGTATTTTTTCATTTATAAAGACATTAAGCTGAAATATGGAAAATTGAAACTTATACGGTTACCTCCCCGGCATCGCAGCTATATATGAACTGATTTTCATTCGGTTAGTTAGTGTATAGGATTTTACAAGCAAGCTTTAGTTACTGCTTGTGCTTACCACTTGCGTTTAGATTAGTTAAGGAATTAACATCTGGTTTTGACAGGTGGTCTATTCAGGATAAAACCATACACTTTCTCCACAAGAGCTGCAAAAATGTCAAATAGAATAATAGATCATCTTTTTTATTTTTATGTTGTATTTTTTAATTCATTCAGTTTTTAATGACAATGCGGTTGGCTGAGGTACGCACTCTAAGTGCTATCTAGTACTACAAGTGTTCCATCTTTAATTATATATTTCATATTTTGAAGAGAAATCTGTTCTTGTTGTTGTCCGAATATAAAGGCACTGCCATTGCATGTCTTTGTGGATTATCACTGTTCATTATCCATTAATTAATCACTGCTACCCACAACACTGATTTAAATACTGTTGCCGGACTTTGCCCAGCCCTAACTGTTTATAGTAGAAACTTGAAATTTTGAACACACACTCCCCCTAAATGAGTAGGGAAAACGTTTTTTGTTTTTTTTTTTGGTTTTTGAAAATTCTCTCCCAAGATAGGTTTTTAGTGGGAGGGTTCAATTTTATCTATCTATCCATTAGCCCTAACCGTTCATAGTAGTAACTTGAAACTTTGCATACACACTCCCCTCAATGAGTAGGGAAAATGCTTTCTTTTTTTAAAAAAAATGTTGTTGTCCGAATATAAAGGCACTGCCATTGCATGTCTTTGTGGATTATCACTGTTCATTATCCATTAATTAATCACTGCTACCCACAACACTGATTTAAATACTGTTGCCGGACTTTGCCCAGCCCTAACTGTTTATAGTAGAAACTTGAAATTTTGAACACACACTCCCCCCAAATGAGTAGGGAAAACGTTTTTTTTGTTTTTTTTGGGGGTTTTTGAAAATTCTCTCCCAAGATAGGTTTTTAGTGGGAGGGTTCAATTTTATCTATCTATCCATCAGCCCTAACCGTTCATAGTAGTAACTTGAAACTTTGCATACACACTCCCCTCAATGAGTAGGGAAAATGCTTTCTTTTTTTAAAAACATTTCCCTCTAAAATAGGGTTTTAGTGGAGGGTTCAATTTTCAATGTAAGCTCATGCTAAATTGGTCACTAGTTTGTGCAAGCTTGTTCTTTGAAAATTCAGACATCTGTTAGTGATCACAGCCCAACTTTTTTAATTGACCACCCCCAACGCAGTATATATGGATGGCAGTGATTCATAATTTCTCTTGGAATGCTTGTTTTTTTGTTTTTTTTAAAAACTCTTTCGCAACTCCTGGGTCATATATATCCTGTTGTTTCTATGACTGCTAGGATATATACAAGAAAATCTCCTATTTTGCACCAGATGGGTTCCGAGAAAATGGACAATCTGGGAGCTTTGTCCAATGAAGCTCCTACTTCGGAATAGGAGTCAACCAAAGTAGGAGCAGATGAAGTAGGAGTTTCACCTGTATCTCTCTTAGTTCTCTTTTAGAAGTCTACTAGAACATTTAAAATGTAAATTTATGTCTGGCAGTATTCTCACTTGTTTTTTTTGAAAATTTTGACTATTTAGTTATCACTGTCCACTGTTTAATTTATAAGGTAAAAAGAAGCATATATAGGTGGTGGTGATTCATAATTTCCCTTGGAATGCTAGTTCCTACTATCTTTTCTATTCCAAGACGAACAGTACATGTTTGGATTATAACAAATCTCTTACCAGTACTATTTTTAATATTTATTAATGATCTACCAGATACAATATCTATAAAATGATATCCTCTTTGCAGATGATACCAAATTGTACCACCCAATCTTGTCGCTGGTTGACCAAGTAAGAGTACAGGACGACCAATTCAAGAGAATTGTTATTAGCTTTTAATGAAGATAAATGTAAGGTGTTACATGTAGGAAATAGAAATCCATGTTACAATTATTGTATGAACGGAAATATACTAAATATTGTAAATGACAAAAAGGATCTTGGTATCATAGTAACTGATAAACTATCATTTTCCAGGTATATTGCCAGTGCTGCGGCTAAGACGAACAAGGTACTAGGACTGATTAAGCATACCTTTTCATATATAGACAAGGACTCGTTCCTTATACTATATAAGACTTATGTCCGTGCATAGCTAGAGTACTGTGCACAAGCGTGGTCACCATACTTGGAGAGAGATACAAATCTTTTAGAAAAAGTCCAGAGATGAGTAACTAAGTTAGTACCAGAATTAAAAATTATGAGTTATGAGGATAGGCTAAAAGTGTTGGGGTTAACATCATTAGAAAATAGGAAAGATTGGGAAGACTTAATAGAAATGTTCAAGATTATGCATTTTAGAAGTAGTAAACCCTGATGTATTTTTTACTAGAAGGGGATACAAGGGACTGAGAGGCCACACATATACAGTAGAAGCAAATAGAAGTAGATTGAATATCCGAAAATTCTTTTTTAGCAATAGAGTAGTAGGACTTTGGAATAGATTACCGGAATATGTAGTGCTATCAAGAGATGCAAATGATTTTAAGAAGAATTATGTTTATTCCACCACTGCAAAGGTTTAAGGCCATGGATATTGTGTAAATATTATTGTTATGTGTGCTTGTATATGCAAATTGTATACTTTTTTTCACACTGAAATAAAATGATTAATTAAGAGGACCAAAATGTCTGTCTTGATAGATTTGTTTCACAGTGAATGCTACTTGACTTATCACTATTTTAATGTCTGTATAATTGCTTCAGCTAAAAGCTATGTTGGTACTTAGGATATTATCATAGGCAGGTTTTGTTTCCAGGTCTATTTATGCATCTAATTGAAAATAAATTTAAATAAAAATAAAATGAGCTTTAAAGGGATTAAGAAGATAAGTGTCTATATTTAGTTAACCTTCCATTAACTTGCAATGGAATTTCATACATACAGCCACAGCCAAAATAGAAAGTATATTATTGGAGCTCTAGAAATTGCATTTTGTCTTCCGTGATACTTTATTAGTCATTAGTAAGATTACTTTCTTTTGCTTTGGTTTTTATCAGTTTGTACTTAAAGAATATTCATTATTCCTGAATTAACTTGATTTTTGATCATGCAATGGCTGTTGTAAGTTTATAATAATAACTAGCATCATCATCATCAGCTGTCATATGTTCACTGCTGAACAAAGGCCCTTCCCATCTCCTTCCATGACGACCTAGATTGTGCTAACCTCTGCCATGTCTTACCGGCAAATGTTTTTATTTCATCCCTCCATCTTGTGTCTGGTCTTTTCCTACTGTATTTACTGTCCCATGGGCACCAATCAGTTAGTCTTTTCCCTCATCTATTGTCAAGTATTGTCTTATTCAAATTGATCTTTTTCTATCTCTTAGAGTTATTCCTAGCATTGCTCTTTCCATGGCTCTGTGCTTCTAAGTTGGTTTTCAGCTTGTTTTGTTAATTTCCATATTTCGCATCCATTACCAACTACCCATTAAAAATGACAGGAGTTTTTATGTTATCTATGGATAGAATAATATTTTAGAATATTTCTATTTTTAAACATAGTTTTAAAAAATGTATAAATTCTTTTAGGGGGCTTATATTGTTTTAAAAAAAAGATTTTCATCTAACTCTTTCGAACAATGTTTTAACTCTAGTTTAACTCTAGTTTAACTCTAGTTTAACTCTAGTTTAACTTTAGTTATTGCCTAAAAGAAAGAAAAATTAAAAATAATGTTCAAAAGTCTCTCCATTTTTATATTTTTTTTGTTTCAGCAGGATCTTTAGCTGTACACTTGCAAACAAACACAAAGAATCAGCAGTCAGTCACATCAGCTTTACAGTAAACCTATGTCTCCTGTTTCTGACTCTTAGATCTTTTTCTGAACGTTGATTGGCTGACTTTTCACTTCACAGACTCTTCATTTGCTGGAAGACAATTTGAGTCACTGAACAGGACTTTTTTTTTTCATGCTTTGTTATTTTCAAAAAACACTGGTTAACTTTTTTTTTTCTAAAATTAATGCAATAGGAGTATGGTAATGTTTACAATTTATGAAAAAAAAGTGTCTATTGTAAATGTGGTATTTATTTACGATGTAAGATTTGGTATTTATTTACGATGTAAGATTTGGTATTTATTTACGATGTAAGATTTGGTATTTACAATATATATCGTGTATAAGATTTATATAGAATGTGAACGGTCGGGAATGTGAAGAGTTGGTGAAGTGAAAAGTCAGCTAATCAATGTCCGGGAAAACCGAGTTCGGGAAAGTGAAATTCCGGAAACAGAACAGAACAGACAAACATATCAACAAATTTGCTTTGGGCTTTTATATATAGATAATAATATGACTTATCACTACTTTTGACCTTCTTTGCTTCTCCTTAAAAGAGGTGTAATCTCTGATTTTTCTTTATGCATCAAATATAACTTTTCTTTCTGGTGACTTTTATTACTTAGAACATCAAGATTACTTGCTATTGCCTGGGCTGAAATAACTTTTGGAATTGTCATTAAACTGGTAAAGAATTTTGTCCAATCCACATTTATCATAATGGATAAAAGAATTAAAAATGACAAATATATTGAAGAGAAGGCTAATTTATTTATTTATTTTTTTTTGGTCATACATTGTAAAGTTTTCTCTTTATCTTTTGGCTTGAATTAGTATGTGCCACATTTTGTGTTTAGGTAGAAAGTCTTTTCATAATCTCAATGTTTGCTACCACGAACAAGATAACTCTTCTTAGCAAGTCGTCAGTCCAGTGACATGGACAAGATAATTCATCTTACGATAGTGTGTTATTCTTTCGCAAGATGGCAACATCAAAATCACAGAAAATAAAGCAAATTTCAATATCGATTCCAAAAACTTTAACCTGTTTGCTGCCAGGTTTTTCTCGTATAAATTTGATGTAAATAGAAAGTCTTCATTGCATGTTTAAAACGGTTTTATTTTCATACAACTCAACTCACATGTACAACAGAATATTTAATGAATGTAATAAATACATAAATGTATGTTAGAAAAAAAAACAGTGTAAAACTAGTTATCGTGTCAGTGGCACTGGACTGGCAACTTACTAAGGCTAGTTATCTCGTTGGTGGCACTGGACTGGCAACTTGTTAAGATGTGTTATCTCGTCGGTAGCACTAGACTGGCAGCTTGCCAAGATGAGTTATCTTGTCGCTGGCACCTGACTGGCAACTTGCTAAGCCTAGTTATCTCGTCGCTGGCACCGGACTGGCAACTTGCTAAGCCTAGTTATCTTGTCCATGGTACTGGACTGGCAACTTGCTAAGCCTAGTTATCTTGTCCCTGGTACTGGACTGGCAACTTGCTAAGACTAGTTATCTTGTCGGTGGTACTGGACTGGCAATTTGCTAAGACTAGTTATCTTGTCGGTGGCACTGGACTGGCAACTTGTTAAGACGTGTTATCTCGTCAGGAGCACTCCAGCTTGCCAAGATGAGTTATCTCATCAGTGGCACTGGACAGGCAACTTGCTAAGCCTAGTTATCTTGTCCATAGCAGCAAACAGGTTAAATGTTCAGTTCATTTTTTTTAAATAGCTTATTTTAAAGTGAATATCCTAATTTAGCTTATAAATTGTCATCTGTGTTTTGAGGCAAAAATTTATATAACTTAATAAAAAGTAAACATTTTAAAAGCTCAGATTATTATGTATCATTTTCTTTAAAATCTTATACTTCTGTTCTGGAAATTGTTGTAGGTTTTTTTCTAAACCCTCAGCTTCTATAAGGATTCCCTAACACCTCCAGTTCCAGTAGTATCTTTTGGAAGACAAAAAATCATTTATTGTCTAAAACTGTAACTCCATTGTTTTTAAACGAAATGATTAAAATTAGTCCATTTATTCTGTGATTTGTCAACTTGATAAATAAGCTAAGAATGAAGTAACATACAGTACTGAAAGCTACAAATTAATCAAAATTACAAGTAGTAAATATTAAAGCTACTGACCACTTATTCATAACTATCAGATATTTTTGCATTTTTCTAATTGTTCAAAGCTCAACCTTTCAAAATATATTTTTTTATTTATAATGAACTTTGGCATTTAATTGAAGATTATTGCCATGGCATCCTGTGTAAAACAAATAGATGAAAAGATTATTGATTTATTAAAATTTGTTTATTGATTAAATTACATTTGTTTATCAATTTATAGATTCTTTGAATAATACCTTTGATATTATTCACTGTCTCAAAGTTCAAGGTTTATTTTTTTTTTGGGGGGGGGGTTCTTTAATGCTGCATTCTTCATTTTGGTAGTGCGGAGTGGCATAATGGTTACACCGGCACGGAAAACGGAATTAGTTTGAGTTCAAGTTTTGACCAAGTCTGTTTATGTTCACTACACACTGACTTGAGAAAGGCATGAATCCATTTCTCCCCTCTGCTAATGATAAATAGCAGGGCAGATGGAACTCTTCAGCCTTATAAGGCACTCCATCTAAGAGAAGGTCGCCATATATCTCTTTACACTGAATCTGAAAAAAATAAATACAATTACATTAGTAGTAAATCTTTCACTTTTAGCATTATTCTCTATGTAAAAAAACCCCCCAAAAACATCAGCTAATAGAAAACACATATCATGTCTCGAGTTGTTCGCACTATTGATCTCTAAGGGTAAAAAGCAAGCCCTTTAGCCCTGTGCGGCAGTCCATCTAAGACAAGGGCAACCTACAGCCTGCGAGCCATGTCTGGCTCTCAAAGGGATTTTGACCGGCCTGTAAGCAAACATTGAGATACTATGCTTACTTTTTATATTTTAAAGATTCTTTGTGCCTTTTTCATAGATTTAAGATACATTAATTGAAATAAATTGCAACTAAATTGAGTTCTTTGATTACTAATTGGCATCCTTGGTTAAGCACAAATGGTTTTCTAGGATGTGTTATTCATTGATTCGGGACAAAATATAACTAGATGTATTTAAATGGACGATTCCGATATTTCAAGCTTTTTTATGGCATTTACTTGGCTGACAGTCCAGGCAATTATATGCAATCAGGCCCAGAGGCAAAAAGGTTGCTGACACCTGATCTAAGAGAAGGTTATTTCGACAGAAAAAAAACCTACAGCTTGGCAGTTGCCATAGCTGGTCCCAAGCCTGGGTAAAGGAGGAGGGTTAGGTGTGAGGCTAGCAATTCTACTCTGTAATAATCTCCTTGTGATTGAAATCACAGCGGAGCGGTTGCAGCCCTATGCTCTACAAGTAGTTTACAAGAATAAACAAAACAAATTGATTTTTAAGTGTCTTACTGTTCATCGATCTCTCTCTAAACATGATGTGTCATGTTATCAGATATCTTTTGGTAAAGCATTCCATCCCTTAAGAGACAACTCCCAATGGAGTATGGAGCCCTGTGACGAAGACTCGGTTTCTGTTGCATGGGTCAGCTTAGTGATCCTTGCAAGTTTCAAGTCTGCTCGAGATCAGGACTTTATTCCTGCAAGTTTTTATGATCACCTCCTTGGCAGGATGCAAGTCCACCGAAGGGATACTTCCACCCTAATCCCACAGCTTAGAGTGTACTCAATTAGCTGCTGAGTGCACATGGAAATTTGTCCTAATGATGAGTTTTCCACAGTCTTCGCTAATACCGGGAATCGAACCCAGGACCTTCTGCGTGTGAGGCAGACGTGCTAACCATTATACTATCTGAGCAGACCAGATATCTTTTGAGTTGTACATTATTTTAATATATTTAATTCCATTCATTTTCTTGTAGCATGTATTCATTCAATGCTAGATCAAGCCTCAGAATCTACTGAAGGATATATATTGTCTCAAATTCAAGAATAAAAAAAGAACTCTTAGAAATTGAAGTATTGTCATGTCTTGTTTACCAATCATGAGTTTGATTCGGATAATGAATGCAAAATGCACTCCTATTCAAGTGAAAGCAGAAAAAAACCAATGTAATATTTTCCAATCCTCATATAAAACGCAATGTGTATCCATATATATATAGTCAATCAAGCCTTTTAAAACCTAACGAGAA
>VCCN01000667.1:2298058-2310801 GCA_006491835.1 Architeuthis dux
ATGCGTAAGTCATGGCTAGTATTATGCAACCGTTTTAATCACATGGCAGGTGGCTCTTCAGAATGTCTCACAAAAATGTCAGAACAAAAATGTCAGAACACATTAATAACCTAAACCCAGCAACCGTCTGTTGTGGGTAGTGGTGATTAAATAACAGCTGTGTCTGTATCAGTAGCCGTCCACAGTTACATTAGCTGTCATTAGCCAGATGATAAATATGTCTCCAGTACCGGACTATTTACCCAGCTTCCATAAAACTAGCTATTTTTTAAACTAGTTAGTTTTGATAATGGCGACTTTCATAGTAATTCTCAGCTCAGCCACTTTTTATTTTATTTTTTGTGATGTTGTTGAATTGTCTTCTAATTAAGATTAGTGGATTAATATTGATTAAACAGACACTGTTTTGAAGTGGATCAATTTGTATATGTTATAAACAGTTTCATTCTTTACTTTTTTCCGATTTATTTTTCATTATATATTTTAAGAATGCTAAGTCGATTAATAAAGATCAAACAAACCCTGCTTTAGAAGTGTATTAATTTGTATCTGTTGAATAGTTTAGTTCTTTACTCTTCATTATTTATTTTCTATTCTAAGTAGCCTTGGTCCATAAAATGCAGAAACCCAGGCCTCCTCCAGTTCCAAGCTTACCAGATAAATGGTCCAGTGCTCTACAACTGATTTTAATGATTTTTCTAAATGGAATTGGCTTTTGACTTCCTAGTCAACATGTTATTGGCTCAGAAGACATTACTCTCCATTCTGCCTTTGCCTTCCCCCTAATCCTCTCTTGCGATGCTCTTTCCTTTGTGATGTTTACAAAGACATTATTGTCCAGTCAATAATAATTGAAAGTTGTGCTCAAGCGGCCTCTGATCTGGCTATTCAAGAGATCACGATGCTTGCTTAGCTGATTCTACAATTTTCTGATTTGTGTGGATACCAGATGTATGTGATCCCCCAATCAGCAGCTGAGTCCATACACGGATCAATTCTGATCCTCTTCTAGATGAAAGATCAGTGCTTTACTTACAATAAAAAAAAAAGGCTTGTGGCACAATGAACCAAGTTAGAGAAAATGTCTGTCTTCTTTTTACTTGAATAATTCATTTTCTTCTCCTTTCCAGACAAAATAGAGACTCTCTATATATAAACAGGTATTAAATTGGGTGAAAGATTTTCTTTTCTATTCATTTTTTGAATGCTTGATTTTAGATTTGTGTGCATATAAGATTTAAATTATGAAAAAAATATAAAGAGTTAGGATGTTGAAAATGGCTTAAACAGCCGTAACATGTATATCAGAAGGCATACACCAACTACGTTCATAAAAGTGTTAATTTAAAAATTCTAAGTTTTTTTTTAAAAACTTTGAAGTTTTAGAATTTTAATATTGTATAATGTCTAGAACACTGAAATTGAAAATTTTCAAAGTTTATAAAAAATTTAGTAACTTTATTCTTGATTCCTTGAGTTAATCATATAAAAATATTAAACAGAAAAAATAAGTGTGATAAATTCTCTTTAAATCCACATTCTACAATAAAGACAAATCTTACAATGTTTATCATAACAATAGCAGATTGTTTCATTGTTAGATATTAGCAACCATCAATCAAAACTGTCAGCATAGGTTTCTTCAGTTTTCAAGTTGGTCAGGCTGGCTGGCTATGTATGCATCATGCATACCAGCGGCACCAATAGAGCTTAGAGGGTTGAAGATTTAAACATTTACTCTTTATGTATAGAAAAAACTTCTTTTTTTTTTTTTTTTTTTTTTTTTTTTTTTTTTTTTCTGTTTTTTTTTTGTTGAAAATCCCCCCCCCATAATAGGTTTTTAGTGGGCGCTTCAATTTGCAATGTAAGTCTATGCTAAATTGGTTGCTTAGTTTGTCTCCGGCAGCATTCAACACTTGTTTTTTGAAAATTCAGACTTTTTTTAGTGATCACTGCACAACAAAACAAAAGGTGAGAGAAATAACTTATTCATTGATCACCCCTTTTTCCAAATTGTTAATTGCTCACCCTCAACAAAGGCATGCTGCCAAAAGACATTGGTTGCATGACGGTTTCTATTGAGTGACTAACCAGACCTGTATTTTTTATTATTCTCTACAACCTCCCCCCCTCTTGGTAAGAACGTATAAAAAAACAAATTATACACTGATTTACTAAGACTAGTGTCCTCCTTGGTAGTTATAGTCACAATATTTCAGCCATTATACTCTCCAGCCTTCTTTAGATGTCTATTATAGTTGGTAACCTTCTGGAAATGTATTCAATCCACAGAGGTAGGTTGTTCTTATTCCACTGTCCATGCTAGAGGATATCACATATTATTTAATTCATCCTTGTGATGTCGCTTGTCTGCCCAGAGTATGACTTTTTTTCTTTTTTTTTTTGCATGTGTTTCTAGTAACTTGACGGTCGTAGTTTCAATCCCTGGGTTGTGTTGTGCAAAAAAGAATGTCATATAGGTTACCAACTATGACAGACCCCTGAAGAAAGCCAAAGGGTACAATGGCCGAAACATTGTGACTATAACAACCAAGATGAGGACACTAGTCTAAGTAACTCAGTGTATAATAATGTTGATTCCTTATCTCAGAAATACAGACAAAAATTATGGAGTAAATCAGTATATAATAAAGGCATTTATTTTACAACATAATCTCCTTCCTTGTCAATGCACTTAATTCAGTAGTGAATATTAATCACATAGATCGTACATTTTACAGTGAAAGATTTCATATCAAAATTCAACTTTCTTTCATTAATGTTTGAAATTGAAGCCAATAACATGGCCCAGAAGAATTCAAGAGATTGACAAGGTTTTGAGATTTATCTGATCAAAGTTAATTTGGACCTCATTGGGCAATAATTGAAATCTCACTCGAACAATTTATTTACTTTGAGATTTAAAAACTGATCTTAACTCCAAGTGTGTCATATCAGGACTTATAGAGGAAAAAGTCTGAATTCTTTTCTTCAAAACAAAACAAAACTTATATGGCAAATGTGTTTCTATGCAATAAATTCAATTATTGTTCTCATGTTAGTAGAGGGATTAAGTAAATATAATCTATTATAATAAAATTAATTGTTTGTATCAAAGTTTATTAAATACAAGTTATCATGAGATCCAGTTTAATTTTCTGAGAAAGCAATTTTAATACAAATTCAGCTAATAACTACCAGTCAGGCTATGAACTTATTGATCCACACTTATATATGGGTGAACATATGAAAGACACACAGACAGGAGTGAGTGTAAAAATGATTTTATTTCATTTTTGTGTTACTAACCTGTTTCAGCATAAGGCCATCATTAAAGTGGAAAAAGTCGGTGAATGAAAGTTATCTGGTATATATAGCTGAACAGGCTGTGAATTCCTATTGATAGGTTGGGCATCTTGAATTACATCCATAGTGTTTTTGTTGATC
Source organism: Architeuthis dux (assembly GCA_006491835.1). Classification (NCBI taxonomy): domain Eukaryota; kingdom Metazoa; phylum Mollusca; class Cephalopoda; order Oegopsida; family Architeuthidae; genus Architeuthis; species Architeuthis dux. The sequence goes on from VCCN01000667.1 coordinate 2,301,506, forward strand.
CCCAAAGAAAATCTCATATAGGTTACCAACTATGACAGACACCTGAAAAAGGCCGGAGGATACAATGGCTGAAACATTGTGACTATAACAACCAATATATATAGGCCCCGCTGACCTAGGACCCGAATAAAGACACAAAAAACCTGTCCCAATCTCTGTTCGCAGGGCCAAGTCATTCATTAAGCAAAACAAAGAAATTTCAATAGATAAGAATTCCTTATCTCAGAAATTGAGACAAAAATTTAATTGTCATGAGCAAAGTTTGGATAATACAACATTTTTTTGCTAGTGAAATAAAAACTTTATTTACAGACAAGAGAAATAACTTTAGAAATATTTTTTGTTTGTTGGCAGAATGATTAAATGAGTTATTACCTTCTAAAATTAAATGGCTTCCTTTAGGCTACAATATAAATATAGAATACAGTCAGATTTGTCTTGATCATTTGTTATTTTTGGACATTGACTTATGGGGGTGCAGAAAAAAACATTCAACTCTTTATATTTTTGCCAGCAAGAATTGATTTTTATATAAAATAACTCTTGTAAACAATCTAATATTTGGTGTTGGGGGATGTGAAAACTTATATATATTTTTTTATATTTTGCAATGTATGAATTGAGGTCCCAAAAATAGCCTTGTGCGTGATAATTCTAAGGGATATGCCACTTCATCAGTCTACTTTGTTTCGTAATGTATAATGTCTGATGAGTAGGAAACTGTTTGAAAAAATATCTTATTAGTAGACCAGCAGGGATACCTGGCATTGCCCATGGAAAACATAACTTCAAATTAGACAACACAGTGAAAAATATAAATCTAATTTCCTCTTACCCAACAACGAATGAAAAAAACTATTTACACAGAGACGTAAATGTGAACCTCCAATATGTGCTGTTTATTGGCTGTTGTAGATCGATGGCCTTAATGAAGTAGTGAGCCAAGAAATCCCCCAAAAAGTAAAGTGAATCTAAATAGTAATAAAAACTTAAGAATAATGGTTTACAATACTTCAACCCCCCCCCAAAAAAAAAAACTAATAGAAGTTTATCTTAGTGCGAATTCAGATGATTTTCTGAGTCATGTGTCCGTACGGTTTACCCCTGTACCACGTTGACTTGACTATGAAATGAATTGTCGAATTATAGTCAATGAGAAAACAGGTGTTGAGCGAACCCTCTGTTCGCTATGAACAGAATTACATAGAATTTTTGTCAATAAAAAAGAGGAGTGTCAGACAGAACCTTCTTTCCCCTCACAATGATTTAGGTAGAGTTCTTATCATAGACAAAAGAGAAGTGGGAGATGGAGAAACCGAAACATCCACCGACCTAAACCATTTTATTGTTACTACTGCTATCAGTGTTTCATTGCCCTAAAAAGTGAAATATTCCCAAAAATACCAAAACTTGTTTAAGAATTGATTTTATTGTAGGAAATATGTGCGCCATTCATGAGAGGAATGATAGACAGAACTCCTGTTATAAAATTTTTTCTGATGTTTATAACTGAAGATTGGCTCGAAAATGACCTAGCCTATGTGGGAAGTTAGTTTTTATTGATTTTCCATGCAGAATATTAAGTCGATATTCCTTGTAGTTTTCGAGCAGAAGGGGCACAGACAAATAAACAAACAGATGGCTCAAATATTAGTATATTAGTAGATATGCAGATTTAATTTGGTTTTTAAAACAAAAAACAGATTCCTTATTACTTTCCTAGTTTAGAAAAAGTCTGTCAAGTCTGGTAAATTAATTACACTGTAATTAACATTTCTCTTTTGTGAATTAGTTCTCTGACTTACCTTTGTATATATATTAAGTTGTTACATATGAAATGTTATTTGAATAGTAAGATGAAGGATGATATAAACAACAAAAATTGGTAAATATTTAATCATAATATGACCCATTTAAAGCAATAACCTTTTTTCAATGATCCTCTAATGATAATATACCATCTCTATAAAATTCTTTAGGTTTAGTGGTCACAAATTTAGTAAAACCACAAATTATGTTTTCCCTATTATTGAACCTTTTATTACGGATATGAAGTTCAAAATGCTTGAAAAGATGATAATCTGCAGGAGAAATGTCAGGTAAATATGAAGGATGCTGCAAGACTTCATATCCCAACTCTCTAAACTTAGACACAGTCAGCTGAGAGGTGTGAGCCTGTCATGGAGTATTTTATTCAGTTCATGTGGGACCCATTTTTCTAACTTTTTAACCTTTCCTATTACCTCAATGACATGATATGGTCACTGTTGAAGTCCTAAAGTCTCCAGAAAGTGCTTGAACCGTTGTTTGTGGGTTGTTGGCCACTGCTGATGATCATTCTTTATCATTAAGAACAGGTTTATTATTGGTATCTATATTTCCAGACGTAAACTTATTGAACCAATGCTGAACAGTAGTGTTCACTCGGAAGGCTTTGTTGATTTTATCAGCATTGAGCAGCATTATGTCTTAATTTGAAATCCTACTTAGAAATTAGTCTAATTTTGGGGTCGATACTATTGCTATTAAGGGCTCAAATCTCCAATAATAATGAATTATTCAAATGGTTCTTCGGACGATTGGAGTCCTTCTTGCTGTTTGTGCTGTAAACACAACATTTCGGCTGATCCATTCTTCAGCCATCTTCAGGTGTAAAATCCAAGTGTAAACAGAAGTTTTTATTTTTAAAGAGGGTAACCCTTATAACACAGGTCCCGGGTGTTTCTGTGTCTTTGTCTTGTCAGGGTTTGGATCTGTTGAGCAGCAGAAGCCACATCGGGTTGAACTTGTCTGACTAATGTATTTAGTCAACATGTTGATATAAGCTGCTTCTTTGATTTTTCACTGCTTCCAACATCGTTCTGTCAATAATATGGGCTTTCTCCGAGAGAGGAAGATGGTCGCCTTTCTCTCTCTCCAAATGTGGTCGGCCATAGCTGATTTTTCTACCACGCCGTTGATTATGGCTTTTTTGTGTTCATCAAGTCTGACCTTGAGAGTTTGATTGTCAGAAGAACCATTTGAATATTAATGACCCTTCTCAAAACTATAGAAAATAATTAATTATATCTCCATTTACATTGCAAAATATGCAATCACATTAATAAATCTTTCACTTTTAGCATGATGTAGAAAAAAAAAATTTCATGTGTAATAACCTAATAATCTTTGCATAATTGAATAAAGGCTCTTGATCTAGACCAGCAGTATTCAAACTGTGATCTGCAGATCCCCAGGGTTTCACACAACCTTTCCAGGGGTTCCACAAAACAAAGTGACATTTTCACAATATACTTAATAACTCTTCATTGCATAAATGATTCCTTCACAGCTTTTACATGTCTTTATTTTATTTCTTTAACAAGGACTGTACTTTTTATATAAGAAAAAATTAACCGCATTTTTCCCTTTTAATTAAAAACATAGGTTATTTACGTGACACGGACGCTGTTCAGTCAGTCAGTCATTCATATGTCTATTTTTACTTCATTCTTACTTTCAATTCGAGTGTGTATTTTCTATTTGGGTTTATATACATTCGATAATTCCATAAACAAAGCCAAAATCCAATAGTTACATATGTAAATATATATATGTAGAAGGGAGAGTTGTTTTTTTGAAGGAGTTTTCTAGAAAATTTAATTATTGAATTAATCGAGTAATTAAAGTTTGAAGACCACTGATCTAGACTAACCGCTATTTCAAATGTATATCTGATAAAACAAACTTAGCTGACAAAAATTATTGAAGATGATCTATTTTAATCTAGACGCTGGCAGGAAGTTTATATATAATTAAGAACCTGTAAGCAGAGCTTCCATTAGCTACAAATAGATTCTAAAATGTTAATTATGCGCTCTAGCATTGAAGACCTTTTATATGATGTTGGGAAAATACATAATAATTTACATAATTGCAGTATTTATCTACTGGTTAATCTGTATAATAAATCCTTTACCGACTTGAAAGTATGCAGTGAATATAATTAACTAATTAATTAACAAGCTACTATGTGTTAAGCTAACATCATGCCAATTATACCTTCTTCATAAAAATAGCAACAAACAGATATTCTTTAATCATCAAACTACAAGAAACTGGCTTTTTTTATTGCTATCCTATGTAGGTAAATTAATAAGTCTGTAGCCTAACAATGAAAAATGCATTCACTTTATATGACAAATATTTATTTTTCAACATAATCTCCTCCCTTGTCAATGCACTTAATTCAGTGGTGAATATTAATCAGAATAGATCGAACATTATAAAATGAAAATCTCAGATCAAAATCAGCTAATGACTACGTTTCAGGCTGCGACACAATGGTTAGCAAGATGGCTTTTTAGCCTATTACTATTGATAATTATAAAGACATCACGTAGATCAAACATTATACAATGAAAGTTTCAGATCATAATTCAGCTCATAACTGCATCAGGCTACAGACTGATTGATCCACCCTTGTAATGATTAGTTTATTCTTATAAACTATTACAGGATAACATTATCTTTGAGTAAAATACGTAGCCTTGTGCAAGGCTAGGCTTAATTATGTTGTTGGTTGACCGTTTTTCTGATGTCTGTGGCTGTGCAAAGCTTTGCATAGCAACCTGTGTGCATTTTTTTTTTTTAAGTGGGTGGGTCTCTGCACAGGAATGATCCGACTCTCTCGGGCTCCAAGGTTGTTTTCCAGTGGTATGATGAGACGCCATAATTGGCAGTGTTTACCACCAGTCCGCTTAGGGGCTCCACTCCAGGTTTGTTTTTTGGGCAGAGTGACTTTCTCTTAGTTGTACTGCTTTAGAGGGATCCAATTGCCCAGCTATTTACTCATAGCTGGAGGGAGTGTGGATTCATGCTTTTTCTGATAGCATTAGTGTGAAGTGAATGTAAGCTGCCTGAGTTGAAATTGAAGAAACTCTAACTTGATTTTGCCGATTCAGTTTTCTGTGCCTAGAACCGTTATGCCACTCTGCACCTCTGTCATCATATCATCCAAACATGCAAAAAGTTATTCAAAATTGCTTTCTCAGAAAATTAAACTCGATCTCATGATAACTTGTATTTAATAACATTTGATACAAAAAATTCATTTTATTATAATAGATTATATTTACCTCTCTACCAGTGTTGCCAACTCAAAAAATATTTTTGCACTAGTTTGACTGCCAAAAAGCACTAAATTTTTTAAAATAGCCAGAAATAGCTAAAAACCACCAAAAAGATGCTATAGATAGCCAGAAAATGACCAATAATGGCCATAATGTTTTAAGTGAAAACGTGCTAATTTAGCGCTTTTTGCACTGCCAAAACAAGAAACATGCTAAATCTAGTGTGAAATGCATCAAATTGTCAACACTGCCCTCTACTAACATGAGAACAATAATTGAATTTATTGCATAGAAACACATTTGCCATATAGTTTTGTTTTGTTTTGAAGAAAAGAATTCAGACTTTTTCCCCTATAAGTCCTGATATGACACACTTGGAGTTAAGATCAGTTTTTAAATCTCAAAGTAAATAAATTGTTCGAGTGAGATTTCAATTATTGCCCAATGAGGTCCAAATTAACTTTGATCAGATAAATCTCAAAACCTTGTCAATCTCTTGAATTCTTCTGGGCCATGTTATTGGCTTCAATTTCAAACATTAATGAAAGAAATTTCTTTCTTTTGCTTCTAAATATAAATATGAGTGTAGATCAATAAGTCCATAGCCTGACCGGTAGTTATTAGTTGAATTTTGATATGAAATCTTTCACTGTAAAATGTACGATCTATGTGATTAATATTCACCACTGAATTAAGTGCATTGACAAGGAAGGAGATTATGTTGTAAAATAAATGCCTTTATTATATACTGATTTACTCCATAATTTTTGTCCGTATTTCTGAGATAAGGAATCAACATTATTATACACTGAGTTACTTAATAGTGTCCTCATCTTGGTTGTTATAATCACAATGTTTCGGTCATTGTACCCTCCAGCCTTTTTCAGGTGTGTTGTAGTCAGTAAACTTCTGGGTATTTTGAACCGAACCCTTTATTCAATCTACAGGGATAGATTGTTCTCATTCCACTGTCCATGCTAGAGGATATCTTGTATCAGTTAATTCTTCCTTGTGATGTTGCTTGTCTGCCTCTTCCACTGAACTTGAGTATATGACTTTTTTTGCACTTATAATAAGAATAAATGCCTTTACAGAAAGTGCCCTTTCTCGGGAACATCAATACTTAAGTCCCCACCAGACAAAGGCGCTTGAAAACATGTGCAATCAATTGCAGTAAAAATCTAAGGCCTATTAAAGAAGAGTAAGAAGAAAGTGCAACTTGTCAATAAAGTTTTTTTACAAAACACAGGGCAGGTGCCACATTTACGAAGTGTATTTATTTACTGAGTTCATATAATTATGAAAGTCTCGAAACAAGAAAGTTTGTATTTTTGATTTAAAGTCTGCTAATGTATGTATGTTCTGGATATCATAGGGTAATTGATTCCAAAGTCTGTGTGCTATATAGCTGAAACCCATGAATCCTATTCATAAAGACAAGTTCTAAAATCAAACCATCTAAATATCGGATGTTAATAAGAGCAGAGTTCATAAGGGCATATATCATGCAGACATTTGAATATTGTAATTAAAATTTTGAACACAACTCTTTCTTCTCTCCTAAGCCAATGTAGGCTGATAATGCCAGTCCTAATTGACTCACATTTCCCACGTTTCAAAACTAACCGAGCAGCAGAATTTTGAACTTTTTGTAGCTTATTGATGTAGTTACAAAAACTTTTGTTTTTGTTTGTATCTGTTAACTGTTCTGAAATGTATATTGGTTTATTCACTTTCCTTATTAAATGGTCAAACTTGTTTAACTTGTCAGTTATTTTTTCTGCTGCTGTTGTTTGTACTACTTATCAATCAGAATGAAATTAATAAAATGTTTTAACCTGTTCACTGCCTAGTATGTTTTTTAACACTGTAACTGCTGTGCTGGGTTTTTCTCATAAAGAAATTGATGAAAATACGAGGTGCTACCCAAAAGTTCCAGGAATTTGCAGGAAAATAACTTACCCTAGCTCTTAGTAAATTTCCTTTGTTTTCACTAGGAGATGCTGCCATCTTGCAAAAGAATAGCACACAATCATAAGACGAATTATCTCGTCGGTGGCATTGGACTGACGATTTGCTATGATGAGTTATCTCATCTGTGGCACTCGACTGAATAACACACTACCATAAGACAAGTTATCTCATGCATGGCACTGGACTGATGAATTGCTAAGACGAATTCTCTCACCTGTAGCAGCAAACAGATTAGGAGAAATATCCAAATCAGCAATTACATGCAAGTCATTTCTTTAGGTTTTGTACATCTCGTAATGGTTTATTTAAATGTCTTTTATTTTGTTTTCTTTTCAGAAGTTGGATTACTGCTGGTATAAGACAGCCTCCTTCACTGCTGACTGCTTCATCCATTGCCTGTCTTGGAATGTGGATGGTAAGTACTGTTGAATTTTTATTAGATGAAGCATTGTCAACCATTATTAAATTTTGACTAGTATTTTCTTTCATTTTTTAGTTGCTTTTTATCGCAATTTACTCAGACCATTATACTACAGCAATGAGTAAACAGAAATAAGGGATAAGCTCTAGACGAGATTCAAGCTCACATCTCTTTTACCTCGGGAAGCTGCCTATATAAAGCTCTGTTCTACAGATTGAGCAACTAGAGCTCTTACTGGCAGGCAGAAGATCAAATCTAACCATTAAACTCATCCTTTATCCTGATCATTCGCTGCTAGATTTTTTATTGTTTTTACATACACTAGTTGTAGTAGTAGTGATATTATCCAGATTTATGTTATACTCATTTATGTTATACTCATTTATATGACATTAAAAATCATGTCTCAACTCTATGAAATTTTATGTCTGACAATAAATTTCTTTTTGGCAAGTAGTATAGGCTGGTTGAAGGGTTTCCTTATCAGTCATATGGGGATACTGGGTTTGTTAAAGAAATAAGTATTTCTCTGTGTGTATCAGTAGTGGTAATATTATGTTGTAGTCAAAAATGTATAATGGTTTACAATGCTTCAACTACAATCCTTGTCAAAAATTATGGAATAAGCACACAGTGGATGTTCACCCAGCTCTTTTACATTGCTGCAAATAAACAACCCCCCCCCCACTAAAAACCTTATTTTGGAGGGGAATTTTCAAAAAACAAAAAAACATTTTCTCTACTCATTGAGGGGTGGGATTGTAAATGCCACCCCAACTATTTTTACCCATAGCTAGGGGGAGAAGTGGATTCCACTCTTGGTTTTGAATCCAGAGTTGTCTTTCTCCTAGACTGGTTGCCAACCAAGGCTAGTGAGCCCAGTCTGCCCCGTTTTACCCATAGCTGGAGCAAGAAGAAAAGGATTCATGCTTTTCCCAAGGGCATTAGTATGAAGTGAATGCAAACATCTTCAGCCGGAATTTGAACTTGGGTCACTGATTCCTTTTTCCATGCCAGTAACCGTTATGCTACTCTGACCTTCAGAAATTCTCATCACTTGGTGCAGTTGGAAGCTTTAGCTGCTGTGATTAAAGATCAAGTTAAAGACAATTTTACAATTACTTTTTATCGCAACTTTACTCAGACCGTCTGTCTACAGCAGTGAGTAAACAGCGCAGATCAGAAATAAAGACTGAAGAAAAAGGTCAATGAATAAGTTACTCTTGCCTTTTGTTGGTCTGTGATCACTAAAAAATGTCTGAATTTTCAAAACAAGTGGGCACAAACTAGTAACCAATTTAGCATAAACTTACTTTGCATATTGAACCCCAACATAAATACTATTATGAAGGGGCAGTTTAAAAAAACAAGCAAAAAACATTTTCCGTACTCATTGAAGGGAGTATGTGTGTGCGCGCGTGCAAATTTTCAAGTTTCTACTATGAACGGTTCGGGCTGGATGTAGTCCAGTACATAGAAATGTCAGAACACATGAATAACCTAAACCCAGCAATAAATCAAGTGTTGTGGGTAGAGGTGATAATAACATTATAGATAATTTCACTGTTTCTGTAATCTACAACAAATTGTACTGGAATTTCAAAGCTTTATAACAAAATAACCCACAGTTTATAGATATGTTCTTAAGCTTAGCTTAGTCTGGCACAAGGCTGCAATAGCAGAACGCTCTGTAAGTTTATAACAACCAAATTCTTAATCTATTAAAGTGCCTAATCCCTGAATTAAAATGTCTCAGTAGATTTCTAAAAGATCTATGGGATTTATATATA
>VCCN01000667.1:2326067-2359790 GCA_006491835.1 Architeuthis dux
GATGGCTGCCTAAATATCTAAAATACTTATCCATCTTTAAATCTATCTCTAGATGCATATAGTGATAGCTTTTTCTTCTTTGTGTATAACTATCTAATGTCTAAGCATAAGACGGATCTTAATAAAATGGTTCTTTGTTTTTCCCAGACATTCCTCTGCTGCCAACCACAGGTAATCCTAACGATCAGTTGTTCCATTTCCAACTGAACTGGTTAAACAACAAAGAATTGCAATTCACGACAGAAGCTGAGAAAATCCTGCAAGAGATGCACAAGCACTCCAATTTTTCCGATTGTGGGGTTTACATGAACAATGATGGGTCAGCAGTGCCTGGAGTGCCACACCCGCAAATGCGAAATGGTGTGGCTGAAGATCATGACACAGATCAAGAAACTGGATCACAACCAGAGGACAATTCCGGTAAGATTACATTCACGTTTATTAATCACTGCTACCCACAACACTGTTTTATTGCTGGGTTTAGGTTATTCATGTGTTCAGACATTTATATGTATCTATGTATCCAGACTTCGCCCATCCCTAACCTTTCATAATAGAAACTTGAAATTTTGTACACACACTCTCCTCAATGAGTAGGGGAAAATGTTTTGTTTTTTTTAAATTCCCCTCCAAAGTATGGTTTTAGAGGGGGTTCATTATGCAATATAAGTTTATGCTAAATTGGTCACTAGTTTGTGCTCGCTTGTTTTTTGAAAATTCAGACCTTTTTTTAGTGATTACAGCCCAACAAAAGAAGTAACTTATTCATTGATCATCCCTTTTTCCAACTTTTTAATTGATCACCCCAACACAGCTTATATGAGTGGCAGTGATTCATAATTTCCTTAGGAATGCTAGTTTCACTTTTGTTTCTCAACTAGGCATTCTAGTCTTATCTGCATGAGAAGAATACCAAAATTAAATTGGTTTTGAGCTTGGTTTCAGCTTTTGTGGTGAATTTCGATTCAATCTACTTTAGATATTTTATCTACAAACAGCTAAACAAAAACATAACCTTTTTATAAGCAGTAATGAAAGTGATTAAAAGAAAAATGACTGAAAAACTAGTTCACTTTCTTAGCATTATTTTTGCAGTATTGTTTGTATACAACAAATTCATTTATGTATATATTTTTCTTTCTTTCAGGAAACAAAAAGAAAAAGGCCACAAAATTATTCCGTCGGAAACACAAACAAACAAACAGAAGTGTTGACAGTAGTTCAGACACTTTAAGTAACCTCAGTTGTGATTACCCAGATACTAATGAGGCGGCAGTTAATGAATATGTAAGAAGATTTTTAAATATTTTTTGTAATTATTGTTTATAGAAATATAATAGAATGTGTAGCGTAGCCATATATGCAGTGTGCATATGTGTAGGCTTGAATGAAAAGGGAAACTGGATACATTCTCGATAGGAAAAAGTCTGTTTTTAAAATAAACAATAGGATTTTATTGTCCTTCTCGTCTCAATATGCCAGTGATCTTATAACTCCAGAAACGGGACAATTTGCAGCTAAAATGCATTCTGTTTCCATTTTGCATAAAAAATCAAATGATTGGGGGTCAAGTGTTCTGACCTCTTCTGTCCCCAGGCTGACAGATATCTCTCTGGGAAAGAAGATCATTAATAGAAGATAATAGAAGAACACACACTTGCACACATATATGGACACAAACACACATATGCCTATAGTTATATCTTATAGTGAAAACATGAACATAAGCTTAAATATTTTAAATGTATAAAAACCACCAATTTTAGAGGACCCAAAATCCTGTGGCCCTATGCCTTGCATTTCATGTAAGAATATTTTTAAAATATTTTTTGTAATTATAGTTTATAGAAAATTACTAAAGCTGCAATTTGCCAATAATGCTATCTTGATTTGCAAACATTTATTTTGAAATAATCTATGGGTCATAGTAAAATATGAGAAGCAAGACTTTAGACTTTACTAACCCACTTACCCCATCCTGGCTCTTTGGACAGTGATACAATGTTACATATAGCAATACACTGGCTTGGTGATATCAAAGGTGCCGATGCAAACGACTGGCGTTCTCAATTTCAAATGGGAACCGGTGTTACAGAACCAGTAGTGAAATTTTTATCTTTAAAAAAATGAAAAAATTAAACCATATACTGTCTCTCTCTCTCTCTTTCTAACCAAGCTTTTCCACAAACGCCTAAACGTCATAATGCTATACGTCACAGCAGTAGCAAAATATATGTGTTCATTTCACAATGGATTATTATTGTAAATCGAGCATCCCACTGAAAACAAGTGAAAAAAGCTGTTTTTAGAAGGTGGTTACTGAACTACACATATAAATGTTCAAGGCTCTATGCCAAAAAATGTGACACCGACACAGACAGACACAGACAGGCGAGTGAAAAGGGAAGAATACCTAGCCACCATGTTGTTTGGTTGGGTCAGTGATCTTGACTACAGCGATTGATAATCAGTTTTATTTCCTCCTTTTAATAAATTTGGATAATGGGTAAATCACACCAAAAATCAATGGATGCAGCTCAGGAAAGATTTGTTATATACAAATTACATTTCTTTTTATTTCATAAAATTTCTTTGTCATTCTAGGTTTTGGTCAATGTTAAATGCCTAAGCTAAGATGATTGCTTTATTTCATGCTTGTAAAAGCTTGATACTTATTTTACTGGTCTATATTTTCAGGGCACGTTAAGTGACATTGTTGATAGAAAAATTGAAAACTTATTACGTGATTGGCACCAAAGCCCGGATATGTTATTCAGTATTCATCCACAAGATGGCAGTTTCCTTGTTTGGTAAGTTCTTCAATCACTTATTTATTCACCCGAACTTGTTTCATCTTCTTCAACTTGTACTACTTGATTATTCAAATTTCTTTTTTACTCATAATTTCTGTTTAATATTTTCAATTAAATGACAGTTTGCTGTTAAAATTGAAATGATTTAATTACAAATCAATGATTCTTATGATGTAAATCTTTACCAGGTTTTAAATTTAGTTCATTAAATCTTCAGAATTTCGAGTTCTTTGATTAGGTTTTTACACATTTGGTTTAACAAATCGGTTTATAAACCACTAAATTACAGTTCAAACCGGAATCAAAGGACTTTAGTGGCAAATCCACAAACTACTGTTTCAAAACATGCCATACCACAGAACGCTGTATTAATCTGTATTAATCTTAGTTTGTTTTTTTAAATTTTAAATGAATTTTTTTTATTATTAATCCAAGTTATCTTCTAACAATAATCAGATAATTACACTGTGCAACTTTTTAAAACTTCCTAGGTAATAGGTGTTATTTTCTGATTGATTATGTGTAAAAAGTATAGAAAATGTCAGTTATTCCATTCAAACTTTCCTTTTGTGTCTAGGACAGTGAAAATTTGAAGTTTACTCATTTTCAATTAGACAACAGGAAAATTTACACAAATTTAATCACATAACGTAAGAAAAACAACTACATATGAATATCACTGTGCTGGTCACAAAATCAAAGTTTGAAGGGAATAATATACAATTTCTATAATTTAATAAGCATCTAGTAAGCAATTAGAAAATAATACTTATTACCCAGGAACAAAAATTGCATGGTGTTATAAGCAATTGGCTGAAAAACTCTACAGAGGTTTGTCTCAAGTCCATGACTGCATAACACCAAACCTTTTCTCTATTTCAGGCTGATTGATTGGTTGGATGAATACACGGCCTTCTGTTTCCGGCAAGCACAAGTCAGTTTCTCTTGTCGCATTCCCCACGCTGTTCCTATCCTTGATGCTCGAACAATGTCCAGCAACCTTCTGCTCTACTGCAAGTACAGCAAAATGGACATCAAGTCTGCGATGAAACTCAGTGAAAGTGATCACAACTTAGAAAATGGCCAGAGATCAACGTTGCTGGAACCAGCGGCGCCAATGGGCAAAAGTTCTCCTGGACAAAGTGACAACATGCTAATCCCAAATGTATTAATGATCTCAAAGCACTTGAACGGCAGTCTCAACCTATGGCAAATTAGCTTTGCCGAAACCTCCAAATTCTCTACTGTGATGAGCGTGGCCCACATATCCAGGGCGTGTGGCCACCGGTTCCGTACCAACTCTGCGTCATGCCACCCTGTCTTGCCCCTTTTATTGACGACATCCCACCACAACATTCCGGAAGCTGATTCTCCAGATGGCACTGACTTTAATGACAAGACAAAGAACTGTGATGATGAAGAGAATGCTACCAATAAAGGCAACCCTGGTGGCTTTGAATTCTGCAGTGAGCTGATCCTGTGGAAGGTTGATCCAGTCGGCCCTTTGTCCAAGTCTGGTGGGATTGTGGAATTGGCACGGATCAATTCCCCAGAGATCTCTGCATTTTCTAATGTTTCCTGGATTCCAACACTGCTACCCAGGTGAGTTCCTTACCGAAAGAAAAACGAAAGTCTTTCATCTTGTTACTAGAAGAGACCAAAACAATAATTTTATTTCATGGGCGTCTGCTGCCACTTTTCCAGGGGTGGGGGCAAAAGGATATATTTGGAATATATCTTAGTGGCAACCTGTGAATAATAATAATACAGTCTTTTTATATGGGAACATTAAGTTGGGGTTACATAAAACAATTGTACTGCACCATTATCCTTTATTGACTACTATAAGGTTCCAACTTTCAAACCCCCTCGCCCTCGGTGAGAAGACTTGATCCAGGCGGGGGGCAAATGTCCTGTTTGCCCTCCTACCTAGCGGACGCCATGTTTTCTGTTAACCCTTTTGAGACTCCTGGGACATATATATCCCAAGGTTTTTATGACTGCTGGGATATATATAAATCCCATAGATCTCTTTTAGAAGTCTACTGGGATATTTTAATTCAGGCATTAAGCACCTTAATAGGTTAGTCTTGAAAGGGTTAATGGTTGTTAGCCTTGTGCCAGACTAAGATAAGCTTTAGAAAATATCTATAAACTCTTGGTTATTTTTATAAAGCTTTGAAATTATCTGTTATTATTCTTGTTTATTTGTTCCTGCATATGTACATTATGTTTTCATTGTATCTTCCAATATCTCTTCTACAAAGTGATAGACAAGATAATCTAGTATTCAGAAAATTATTTTATTCATACTAAATCGAATTTAGTTCTGTACTAATTCGATTTTAGTCTCACACTAAATGAAAAATGGTATCATTTTATAATTAGTACTAAATCAAATACGTACTAATTTTTCATTGTTCTTTCCTAAATTCTAATCAGAAACTTTCCTGGTTATACAATATATAAACAATGGGGTGAGACGAAACAAAACAAAACAAAAACTACTAGTCTGCACATGCTAATCATTTCATAGTATTATGGCCGTATTACACCATTCTTGTTCTTATTTGCTGATAAAAACTTTTATTAATTAAAAAACATGGTTGGGATTATTAATTATTCTGTTTTGTTCCTACTATTTTATAATGTATTTGTTTTGAATCTTCTTTTCTTTTGCAGCAATACACTTGGAGGTTATAGCAATTCGCCGAGTGCTTTGTTTGTAGCTTCAGATGGACATAGTTTACGAATGTACCAAGCTGTTATTGATGCTCGGTTAATGCTCACGGAATCTGGACCACCCAAAAAATGTGTAAGTATGACTTTGGTTTTTTCTTCTTTTTTTAATTGCATTTTTTTCTGTTTTCTTTTGTTTCTTTTGTATGGACATCTACTGCATGTGAAATCAGCCTAGAATGTTATCAACACATTTGCAATACAAACCTGGCATTTCTTTTATGCTTAGAAATCCAAATCCACCAGAAAATGCAATAGAATTAAAATGATCTATTGTTAATATAATTAATATTTGGTAGCCTAAAAATTAATTCTGTTTTTGTTTTTAGATGGCATTAAGACTATTTAGTTTTAACTAACTTTGTTAAAAAAAAGCTCACTTCTCCACATATAAATTCATATAAATGAACACTGATATGACACCTGTGTCCATTTAAAAAGGGGTCAATTTCTATTTTCCAGCAATGTTCTTAATTTGCTTTTCATTGCAATTACTCAGACTGCACAGCACAGATAGAACTTATTCTTTATTTCCAATCTGCGCATTTACTCAATGCCATAGACTGATGGTCTAAGTAGTTGCAATGAAAAGGAACTAAAAAAAGAAATACTAGTCAAAAATTAATGAGTGACCTTCTATTTTATATGGAATTAAGTAGCAGTTGAACTGGTGTTTGTAAATGGCCAAGTGAAATTCTTTTGGCAAGACCTGGAATTTAATATGGTTTAAAACAATCAACTGCATACCTCAAGCATTGCTCTCAATTAAATCCACGTGGTTTAAGCCTCCTGGAGTAGTTGTGATCTTGTAACTTATTCCTGGAGTAGTATTCATTCAGATCTTAGCAACGACGTTCTTTCAAAATATTAAACCTGTTCTCTGAATAACCAGTGTTGCCAACTTTATTTTCCCCAGATTTATTTTCCCTAGATTCCCCAGATATATATCTAAAATCTAGGAATTGTATTACATATTTTAATTGCTTTTATTGAATGTGGTTTTAATTGTCAACATTTACTTTATTAAAATATTGCTTGTTTTTTAAAAAAATATTACTTATTTTATTGAAAATTATCTAAATAGCAATCTAGATGTAGCCAAAAACATCTAGATTTAGATAAAAAACCATCTAAATTGGAAACACTTGAAATAACGTTTGACTGCAGCAGTCGAAGAATCATTAAATGAATACAGTTTTTATGTTTTTTAACTGTTTTTTTAACAAAATGGGAGGAACCCTGTTTTTTTTTCTGTAGTCTATGTTATCTGTTGGGTTGTTATATTTGCATGAATATTTTTGTAAAATTTAGTTCTTGGGATTAGGTGTGCATAGACTTGCAAAGGACATCATTTTTATATAGAAAAGTATAGGTCTTGATCAATATTCGCGTCGTTCGCTTGGATAATAAATTTCTTTATTTTACTATTTAGACGGTCATAAAATGATTTTTCTGTAAATCCTGCTCTTGTCAATGATATTTAAAATTTCAAAGTTTTTTCCAGACCCTTGTTAAATAGAAAATGTCAATGTTTTTTTTCAGTGGACTGAAAGTTTATCGAGCAGCGTAGAAACAGCAGGTGACGAGGAGGAAGTAACTCGGTGCCGAGCTAGTGATGTTTTCAATATTGTCAGCCTACAGTCTACTGCACACCCAGGATGCATCATTCAATTAGAAAGTATTGTTGATGCTAAGCAGGTAAAATATCAAAGAGTTATCATTTTGGTTCTTATCATGTGTCAAACAATTACTCTATGTACTCATATATAAGTCGCAGCGGTAGATAAATCGCACCCCCTTTGTGTTTAGAATATTTTGGCTTCAGCTGAATTGTGCATTCTCTACCATCATAAACCTGTGCGCACACGCTCTACCAATTTAACCTTCCTGCCTTTACTACACTTTCTTCTCTTGATACAACAGAACCGTTAATCAACCTTTGAACTCTACTAACGACTTATGTGCATTACTTAATCTGGTGTTGTTTCTTCTTGAAATAAATTCATTGTTAATCTCTGCTACCCACAACACTGGTTTATTGCTGGGTTTAGGTTATTTATGTGTTCTATGTATCCGGACTTCTCCCAGCCCTAACCATTCATAGTAGAAACTCAAAACTTTGAACACACACTCCCCTCAATGAGTAGGGAAAAATGTTGTTTTTTGGGGGGTTTTTTGAAAATTCCCTCCAAAATAGGTTTTTAGAGGAGTGTTTAATTTTCAATGTAAGTTTAGGCTAAATTGGTCTCTTAGGTAGTGTCCAGCAGTGTTCATGCTTGTTTTTTGAAAATTTGGACTTTTTAGTGCCCAATAAAAGGCGAGAGAAGTAACTTATTCATTGATCACCCCTTTTTCCAACTTTTTAATTGATCACCCCTAACACAGCATATATGGGTGGTGGTGATTCATAATTTCTCTTGGAATGCTAGTTATGTTATAACTTCAGTCTTTATCTTCTTTCAACTTCTACATCTATATTTCTCAGTGAAACAGCCCTTCAAGCCAAACATGACTCATTTCTTAACAAACTATTGATCCCAAGTAGAACATTATATTTGCTAACAAACTGTAAGTGAGAAGTTTAGACAGATATAAGCGATATAATATATGTATCATTACATTATGTTGTCTATATCATATGCAAAAGCCATCTGACTTATCTAATATACATATCTATATATACAGTAACATGTAATGACTTTTCTACTGTACTTTCCTCTGGTAATGTCTCTTAAAAGAATGTATTCTTTACTTTTGTTCACTGGCAAGAAAAGAATGACTGTGATGTATTTCTGGTAGTCAAATTCACAGGCCTAAGTCATCGTTGAGCAAATTCTAACAACTGTCAGCCTTGTTTTTTGAAGTTCTCAGATGAAGTATTTTTATTATTCTATAAATCTTTCAGACTATTGTCTTCGTCTTTGTTATTTTAACACAACAATATATTCTTCTGTCTACCTGACTCAGGTGTTGAACTCACTGGATAAAAGCGTTCGCTAAGCATATCTGGTCACCTGCCTGGTGGTTGTGAGTTCAATCCCTGGGTCAGATAGTGCAAAAAAGTCATATACTCTGGTTCAGTGGAAGAGGCAGACAAGCAATACTGCAAGGATGAATCACCTAGGAAGAACTAACTGATATGAGATATGCCCTGGCATGGACAGTGGAATGACAACAATCTACCCCCATGGATTGAATAAAGGGTTCGGTTTAAAATTCCCAGAAGGTTACCAACTATGAAGGCTGGAGGGTACAACAGCAGAAATGTTGTGACTATAACAACAAAGATGAGAACATTAGTCAGAGTAAATTAGTGTATAATAATAATTATTCCTTATCTCAGAAATTCTCTAAGTACACTTGTGAACTGATAAGTGAAATGTGTAAGATAGAAAATATCATGTGTTGTTCTTATTTGTGTAGTTGAATGTTTCCTACTCTCCTTCTTCTCCTCTCAGGACTGGCAAGTGAAATGTGTAAGATAGAAAATATCATGTGTTGTTCTTATTTGTGTAGTTGAATGTTTCCTACTCTCCTTCTCCTCCTCTCAGGACTGGCAAGTGAAATGTGTAAGATAGAAAATATCATGTGTTGTTCTTATTTGTGTGTTGAATGTTTCCTTCTCCTCCTCTCAGGACTGGCAAGAGACTCAACTGTTGCATGTGTTCCAAGAACAACTACTCACAGGAAGAGTTTCGGTCGACTCTTCCATGGAAAACATGGAGGCATTTGTGGACTTGAGGAATTTGACATCATTTGAAGAACACTTTTATCTGGTTCTGCTTGAAAAGGCCAAAATTGGCGGATCCACTTTGCACATGTGGAAAATAACTATTGCATCACATTCAGGAAATTCGGACAGTAAGTTTTTCTTTTCTTTTTCTTCTCGGCTATAAAGTATTGTTATTATTAAAAATAGATTCCTTCTGCAAAAACAGAAATGAAGAAGAATTTGTATGCATCAATAATATATACAGATGTTGTATAGCCATCTTGGACTTCGAGAAAAAGGAAGGCTGGAGACTTGGTTTATAAAAATATGATGATATATGTTGTGGCAGAGAATGAAGAGTGGGAGAGAGATAATGAGAGCTGACAGACTTTTCTTAACAGGGGAAATTGGTCTTGTGTTTGTCACAAGCCTAGGTGCTCTCTCTCCTTCTGAGGGTGCCTCTGTGGCTTTTATGGGGTTTGAACACCCACGCTGGTTTTCCAGCCCACCACCTGCAGCTCAGGGTTTAGTCAATATCCTGTTTATGACTTTTGAACACCTGGTGTGACTGTTCCAGTCCCCGACACCTGTAGTTTGGTCAATATCCTGTTTAGGACTTTCAACACCTGTGGGAGTCAAATCTGTGACCCCCGCCCACAGCTGCCTAAATATCTAACACAGGTATGCATTGATTGGTGCTGTTAATTTGTTCCCAAATATTCTGTACTGTTCAAAACCGTACTGTTCACGATCTTACTATAATTTAATGTGTGTTTTTTCTTTTAAGCTAATACTTAGTTACATTAATTTGTACAGCAATACCTTAACTGTACTACATCAAAAAACACACTAATCACAGTGTTCCTGTACAGTAAACCCTCTCTATAACAAACCTCAGCTTTAATGAACACGTGAATCCATACAAACTTTAGGATTTACTGAACAAAGTTCAATAAATGTGGCAAACACGTGGACCATAACAAACTTTCTTATTATTTACCAAACGATGTTCATTAAAAGCTGCAAACTACCAAAGCAACCATCGGGTATGACAAACTTTCGGCTTTAACGACAACCACCCCCACCCCCCCAATTAGTCTGTTATAGCGAGTGTTTACAGTATATATTTTTATTACAATATACAAGTAAAAATAAATGCTTGTTCTAAAGTGCTAAACATCACCCCAAACACAACTGAGATTTGCAACCCAGCACAACTTATGATCGATGCATAACTTTGTATTATTTGGTATCCTATCATCTACATCTATAAACAAATATTATTTACCAAATTATGTAAGTATTTTGAATATATGTATTAGATACAACGTTTCTTGACTTGTCTTTTTGATGTGTTTCTTTTCTTTCTTTTTCTGCTGCCACTTTTAGGAGTTCCATCTGTTTTTGAACCTCCTGTGAAAGAAGTAACTACTATCAATTCATTTGACGACAATGACAACCAGCCGGACACTCACGACGATGATGATGATGATGATTATTATTCTAAAAGCCTTAACAGTGTCAAGATCTCTTTTTCTACATCTAAGGTAATGTATAACTTGGCAAAAAAATATATATATATTGATTTTTTTTTTTTTAGCATCTCTAATACCTCTTACATACCGAAACAGAATTACCGATTTATCTCTTTTGGCTCTCAAAGAGCAAAGACCCCCTCCCCCCCAGCCCCCAAATTTCCAGCTATGCCCTTGCTTTCTCTGTTTCAATTTTTACATTTTTCCAGTCCACATTCCTCCGGAACAATATAAGTAACAGTATTTTCTATAGTTTTGAGAAGGGTCATTAATATTCAAATGGTTCTTCGGACGATTGAACTCCTTTTTGTTGTTTGTGTTGTAAACCCAGGTCCTGCGTTATAAGGGTTACCCTCTTTAAAAATAAAACTTCTGTTTACCCAATCATACTCTGATTTTACACCTGAAGAAGACCGAAGAATGGATTGGCCAAAACGTTGTGTTACAACACAAACAACGAGGAGTTCAATCGTTCAAAGAACCATTTGAATATACGTAACATCCATCAACTTTGATTCTGATTTTCTCTTTTTCTGCAGGTTTGCACTCAACAGCTTCCCCTTCCTGAAAATGTGGAGGTGATTTGTGCAGTGACCGCTGCAGGTCACCTAAGCTCTGCATCCATCTACCCTGCATGCTTGGCTCCCTATCTGATTGTGACTGCATGCTCGGACAAATGTGTCTACTTTTGGCGTTGTGAAATGGAAAACATTGAACCCTTTGGCAGTATGGGAGGGATGGATCCTCTGGACGATTACCTGAGCACAAGTATCACCAGTTATGAAATGTCCATTGACGACCAGAGGATTTTTACAAAGCCAACTTACAGCACGCAAGTTAAGAACATGTCCCTGACAACCAGGTACCAATGGCAGGAATGGACAATGATGAATCGACTCAAGAAATCCAGTGCCATATCAATTCCAGGTAAGTTGTTTTGCTAATGAATTTTTGGATCAATTCAATACCCCCACACACACACACACATAAACCAGTCATGGGGAAGGATCTTCAAGTGATCTGTTTCGGGGGGGCAGGAGTGATCATGATAAAAGGGATTGGAACAAGCAAAAATCCAGAATTAAGATGCATGGCTGTATGCGCAACTTTTTAAAGGAATACCTACATGTTCATGCTACATAAATTCATGTAGCATGACAGATTTGGCAATAATCGATTTAACAATTAATGCATTCATATGAATGAACAATATCTTTAACTTTATTGATAAAATGAATTAATTCCTGTCTTTCCTAATTTCCTTAACTTTGCAAATTTTTGGAGGGTGTGCATAAATTTATGACCAGAACTGTACATACATAGCCAGCCAGCCAGATCAACTTAAAAACTGAAGAAACCTATGTTGACAGATTTGGTTAATGGTTTCTAATTTATATGCTGTGACAGATTTAGCGATAATGCATTTAAAATGTATCTTCATATGAGGGAAGAATATCTTGTTTAACTTAGTAAATTAAAGCATTTAAAAATTAATGCATTCATATGAGTGAGCAATATCTCCTTTAACTTTATTAATAAAATTAATTAATTCCTATGTCTTTCCTAAATTATGATGGCTTACAATTAAAGCGTGATAGAAATGGGTTTTGGGAATTAGGTATATGGTAATGTCTCTATTAGCAAACATTGAACATACAAGAAACCTGGAAATTGAGAAGTAGGTATATGCTGTACTCCCATGTATCCCCTTTCCAACACTGGTTAGCAGGGAAATTTTTTTTTTTTAATTCTTTAAGAAATCTAACTTATTTACTGAGTCTGTTGTTATAGACAATATTAAAACTAAAAGATAAAACTTCACAAAAGTTTATTATTTGCTTAAAGCTGAAAATCTGATTCGCTTTAATTGATGTAATGGAGGTGTGGGTGGTGTAAAGGTTAACGGCACGGAGAATAGAACTCTTGAACTTAGTTCAAACTCCAGCTGAGACAATTTTCATTCACTTCGCACGAATGTTCTTGGGAAAGGCATGAATCCACTTCTTCCCCTGCTATGGGTAAATAGCAAGGCAGTGGGAGCTCTTTAGCCCTGTAAGGCAGTCCATCTTGGGTGTCAGCCTAGCACCCAGCCTCATAAAAACCCACAGTTGATATAGAAACAATGAATAGGTCTTCATGGATTGTTCGTGAAATGAAGACAAATTCAATGGCTTGTGTGTCCCACGACACAAGAGCATCTGAGTCTGATTGATGTAATACTCATTATTTTTCCCTTTTAATTTCAGGCAAACCCATAACAGTGTGTTGTGCTTACAGTGGCCGTCTGGCTGTGGCCTATCGCTTTGGAGGAATCAGAGCTACATCAGAGCAACCAAACAACGTGTTTGTTAACTTGTGTGTCGCTATATATGAATGTGAATCAACAGGTAAGTTACAAAATTATGAAAAATATTTTCACTAAATTATTTTTTAAGCTGAATTTACATTTTGAATTACAGGGGAAAAATAATAATTTCTACAAATTCCAGGCTGTATTATGTATTCATTTAGTCATCTTCCCATGAAGATTAAATTAGGTAACATTTTAACAATTTTAACATTTTATTTTAGTGTGAAAACAAAGTATACAATTTGTATATACAAGCACACATCATAACAATCATATTTACACAATGTCTAGGGCAGTGGTTCCCAACCTTTTTGAGTCATTCCCCACTTTTGTCAATATTACTAGTATTCCCCCCCTTCCATTTATTAAGTTGCAACAAAGAATACTTTCAAATAATAACTTTATTTTATGTATGACAGCTTTATAATGAGAATTAGTTTAATTTTATAATTGTATAGCTTCTGCTATGTATTTGTTACTCAAAGAAAGCAAGCGAAAATAATTAGAACACATCATTTGAAATTACAATTTAGATAAGAATTCTGCTATCGTAACTGATATACACATCAATGTGATATGTTCTTGTTTTTTGGCTACTGGTTCTTCAATTTGTGGGCCTGTTTGTGAGAGAGCACATCTTAAATCATTCTCAGTGTGTAGCTTATTTTGACTTGATAGAAAGAAGTGCAGAAAACCCTATCTTTAGAATGGTCTTTTATTTTTACCTAATAGACTCATTCCCCCTTGGACTACCCAAATTCTGCACCCCCGTAGAATCCCCCCTCTCCCCCTGGTTGGGAACCACTGGTCATAGTTCTTCTTAAAGTCATTTGCAGCTGATAGCACTACATATTCCGGTAATCTATTCCAAAGTCCTACCACTCTTGCTAAAAAAGTATTTTCTGATATTCAATCTACTTCTATTTGCTTCTACCGTATATGTGTGGCCTCTCAGTCCTTTGTACCCCCTTCTAGTAAGAAATACATCAGGGTTTACTACTTCTAAAACACACATCAAGGCCTTCTTTAACCCTTTATCTACTAATGGTACTTTTAAGTACCACCTGTTAAAAATGTGTTAATTTGAGACCTGCGTGTTCTTGCGGTACACACATTTATTCCTGAATTAGTTCAGTTTTCACAAATTTGCAACACAACAGAAGCATTTCTGTTAATTTTGACTAAGTAATTCATTTAGTCTCCATCTAGCTCATATTTCTATTGTCTAAAATCATTCTGAATCAAAATACAGATTAAAAAAATACATTTTGATTATCAAATTATGAAACTTGATTATCAAATTATTATGAAACGTATTTATTATACACTGATTTATTCCAACTAGTGACCTCATCTTGGTTGTTATAGTCAGCGTCCATACTGATCTGATAATTTTTGTCTGAATTTTTAAGTTGAGGAATTATTATTATACATTGATCTACTCGATCATACTAATCTATACTAATAATCTGCTTGCGGCTAGAAATCCTGAACTTGGAGAAAAAGCAAGACTGGAGACTTGTTTTATAAAAATATGATGATATATTTTTATTGCATCAGACACATCATTCAGTGGCGGAGAATGAAGAGTGGGAGAGAGATAATGAGAGCCGACAGACTTTTCTTAGACAGCAGCGCATACGGGTCTTTTGACAACAGGGAAATTGGTGCTGTCTTCGTCACAACCCAAAGTGATCTCTCTGCATTCCAAGGGCACCTGTCACTTTTGTGGGGTTCGAATGCCCACACTGGTTTTCCAGACCGCCACCTGCAACTCAAGTTTTAGACAATATCCTGTTTATGACTTTTCAACACCTGGTATGTCTTCTGGTCCCTGACACTTGCAGTTTGGGTTTTGGTCGATATCCTGTTTATGACTTTCAACACCTGTGAAATTTCCACAGGTCCAGCTAGTAATGATAATTCCACATCTCAGAAATTCAGACAATAATTGTGAAATTTGTTTTTCTGTAGGCTTCTACTTCAGTCATTTTTTAAAAGTATTTGTTAAACAGCAAACATTTTATTATTTATACTCTATTTTTTCATATTTTCCTAAACAAAGTTAACTGAATGTAAAATTTGTTAATGTTTTTTTTCTGATTCTTCTTCTATTTCTGTGTTTTCCCTCAGGCGGCTCTGAATGGTCACTTGAAGACACGATTGAGCTCAACAATATCAGCATTCCCGATCCCAAAGCAGAGATCGACTTGAACCTAATTATGAGTCCCGAGAATGCAAATTTGCCTGTTTTCCGCATTGGGGAAGATCACTCTATGTCGCCATCCACATCTTTGGCTATGTCTCGCACAAAGTCGGTACCAAGTTTATCAACCATTCATAGTGTTCGCAAATCCATTGCTGAATACGGCAACAAGACCGGAATCCTTGTCCAGAAGCATCTTGTCCAGTTAGACTGGGTATCGACAGAGGATGGCTCTCACATACTGACCGTCGGTGTCGGCCCCAAAATTCTCATGTATGCCCAGGTGTCTGACGAGATCGCTCAAATATCCATGGGTAGTAAACCCAGCGGTGTCCGAAAGCAGAGGTCCAGCCATCAAAAGAGGATGCAGAAGGCAAAAAGCATTGTGGTTGATAATTACGAGGAGGTGATCCGCTGGATGAAGCTGCGTAGTATTGAACTCACAACGGCAGACGGCCTACCTCCTCTTCCCATGCACATGTCATGGGTGCGGTCAGGAATCCTCGTGGTTGCCATGGACAATGAAGTTCATGTCTATTCCCAGTGGCGCAATACAGCTGGCATTGACAACCAGGCCTATGAAGAGCCTGACTGCGATAAACGCAGCTTGTCAGACTTCAGTCTGTCGGCATTGCCCAATTCGTCAATGCTGTCGGCCAGCAAATCTATACAAAATTTCAAATCTTCACTCTCGATATCAAGCTTCAAGCAGCTGCCCGTGAACACGCTGACCCCGGTTCACCCCAAAAAGAAAGAATTGAGTAAACGGGCAAGTCTCACAAAGAGTGAGAGCACTGCAAGTCTCACTCTGATTACCGACCTTGGACTATTCGAGGCCGCAAGACAAGCCAATCCCGTTTTACCCCAATACCACCCAAAGCAACTGATGGAACTTTTGAATTTTGGTCGGATTAAAAGGGTACGTGCCATTCTCTCTCACCTTGTGCGCTGCATCGCTGGAAGTGAGGTCTATCAGGCCACCTACAGAGATGAGATGGACGCCCAAGAAGGCAAAATGCATTCCATACACCGTCAAAGGGCCATGTCTATTGGCGCCAACAGCCCTAACGAAAAGACCGGCATATGCGAAGAAGCAACTTTGGACTACATTGAAATCATATCAATTCCTCCTTTACCTATATATGCACTTTTGGCTTCCGATACTGATTCATCAATTGATGCCGATGTAGCTGCAGTCAGTTCAGGAACTGGTAGACCCGCCTCTCAGGACTATACAGATCTCTTCAATACCAATGTGATGGACTCCGATTCAGATTCGGACGTCTTCTCTAACCATTCCGGAGACAAAATTTCCCCAAGGCCAAGATCAACCAGTACAAGGGGCCACTTCATGTCCATGTCTGCTCCCACCCCACACCAGATGCTGAATGTATTTGGTCCCATGCAGTGCCAACTGCTGGCCAAGCATCTCACCCACATGCTTTTACCAGGACTAACCAGTCTAGATCAGATGTACCTGTTGGCATTGGCTGATACCATTGCTACCACCAGTACGGACACGACCACCTTCAATATGTCAACCCCAGGTAGATTATTTGGCTTACATTTTACTTTATATACCATTCCATGCGAAATCATTTTCAATACAGTTTTTACTTTACCAATTCAGATTGAATAATTTAAGCCAAGCAATAAAAGAGCCGAACTTACTGGAAATAGTGCGAAATATTGATAGGGCACCCCATTAACTCTTAACTTCATGAACCACTTGAAACCGCACCTAAACACAGTGGAACTCTTCAATAAATAAAATTAAAAACTGGAAGTCTTTTGAAAATTGAATGGGGGAAAAAAAAAAGATTTTTAAATTAAAAAAATAAAAAATTAAAAGTGCAAGGAAAGTAATGTTCATCGGAAGTTGTTCCTTTGATTCAAGATTTGAGTTTTTCAATATGAATTTAAGAGTTAAGGACATATGCCATGTAAAAATGCATATGCTGATCAAGTTTGACGCTTTTCTAAAGTCTAACACTAAATAATTATTGCTATTACAGCTCACCATATTTTTGTTCCCAACCCAAACTAACCTTTGCTCTGACTGACTGACCCTAACCCTTATCCCTAGGTTATTATCTCAATAAGATAATAACAGCCAAGTTGCCAAAGTGTCCTTAAATTTTTCATTTACATTTATTTAGCAAACAAAAATACAGTGAGCTGTAATAGCCATGAAAACCTGAAAACTTTATTTGAAACCCTATTGATTCAATGTCTACCACTTGTAGAAACTGTTCCTTTCGAACCAATAAGTGTACTACTAGTTGGCCTAGTGGTGTTGTATATATTATTTTACAATGGAGTCAATATTGCTCTTTTTTTATTTTTAGTATAAGTAATAATAAATAAGTATAATAAAATGTTGTGCAAGACTGTCAATTGAGAATGATACAGATTTAAAATCAAACCATGCAATTTCGTAAACCCTTAAAAATAGGGGAAACCATATGTGATTTTTGCACAGCCTATCTGGTTTTACTGGAACACTTTTAGGCACTGGATAAAGTCAAAAGTTTAAAAAAGAAGTAGTTCAATTAAAATCGACCATTCTAAAATGATATAATAGATTAAGTGTAAAAAAAACCTCCAAACACAATGTATTTAGTTTTAATATTCACTTTTGTTCTTTTTTTTTTCCAGATGAACCAGCAGGAGAATCAGATGCTCCAGTGACCACAAATACAGGTAAAATGAGATTTTTTAATGAAATTTTCTCTGCATTTTTCAAATTAGAAACTTTTAAAAAACAATTTAGTTTTATTTTAATCTGTGTTTAAATCTTACCAAAAGGAAAAAAAGAACAATTAAGAGCATTTTCAGAACAGGGTCAAACACCACTCCAACTTCTAATCCGACAGAAGATGATTACTGCAACTTTTGTATTGTATATATAATAAGTAAAAAATATTATAAAAATATATATAGTTTTTGTATAAATGTATTTACTTATTAGAATGAAATAAGCCAGTGCGTATCTGTATGATAAATTATCTAAGACTTGTCAATTTAACTCAGTCAATAAGACAGCCTCTGACCATCAGTTGGTCGGGAGTTCAAATCACGGAAGGGGAATGTGGATTTTACATATCGTTTCACACCCCTCATTTTGGTGAGGATTGTTCTTGTTACGGTAGGAAAACAAAGTCAACTCCAGACTTTGTACTTGAGTTTGACAATAAAGCAAATAATCACAGAATAAAAGCAGAAAAAATACTGACAATTAGTTTATGACTTTAATAGTTATTTAATTTTTTTTATGACTACTAAAATTAAAAAATAATGATTTATAATACTTCATAAAACAAAATATTAAAAAAGGAGAAATACTTAGATAATTCACCATGTTTTATTAAATTTGACTAGTTTTTACCTTCATCTTAATTTTAGTTGGTGGGAGGGGGTGGGGTCATTGTGCAATGCAAGTTTTTCCTAAATTGCTCATTTAGTTAGCGTCTGGCAGCATTCACACTTGTTTTTTGAAAATTCTGACTTTTTTAATGATCACTGCCCAACAAAAGGCGAGAGAAGTAATTTTGGATTGTAAGTTTATGCTAAATTGATCACTGGTTTGTGTCCAGCTGCATTCACGCTTGTTTTTTGAAAATTCAGACTGCGCTAAAAAATGCAAGAGAAGAAACTTATTCATTGATCACCCCTTTTTCCAATTTTTTAATTGATCACCCCCAACATGGCATGCGGCCAAAAGACATTGGTCACGTGACAGTTTCTATTGAGTGACTAACCAGACCTGTATTCGCTTTTCTTTTAGAATCAATGGATGAATGTGGAATCAAATTCCTTCTGGCAATGCGATTCCATTCCTATTTATTGAGGACATTACCACCAAACCAAAGAATATCATTGCAAAAAGATGGTCTACGTTCACACTATATTGTGTGGGCTTTCCATTCAGAAGCTTCAGAGGTGAGGACTCTCTTAATAAACGCATTTATTATATTTCAGTGCCATCAAATTGTTTTGTTATTTGTTTTCTATTACATTGCTTTATATTTCTTTGCTCACACATCGTATGCATTTGCTTAATTAAATCTAATGAAGATTTAATCATCATTATTATAATAACTAGCAGATACCTGTCAAAAATTGACAGGTTTTTTTATGTATGGATCGACAATAAGGAGCCAAAAGCAATTTTATTAAGTAATATTTTTTTATTAATTCAAGTATCCTAATTTTAAGATTTTGAAAGTTTCAACTTAAGAAAAGTCACCATTCCCAATTCTTCTTCACTTTGTCAGCTACATCAAAGGAAGTCGAAAGAGAAAGCAATTGACATTGTTGCGTTGCTTCCCAATTCCAACTTCCAACTGTTTGCTCATTGACAGACACAGGTTGTCTGTTGATTTTGATTGGCGTAATTCTTTGATATGGGAACGTCTTATTTTTCCACCCTTTAATTCTATTATTCATTAAACAATTTATCTCATTTGGACCAGTCCATTATGAGTTGTAGGATCTCAGCTAGCAGACAGTACAGACAACCAAACATCATACAAACATACTCATTTGTATATTTGGCTTTTATATGTATAGATAATATTTTATACTCATGGATGTGTCTGTTTTAAATGATATTTCACATTAATTTACTTGATATCTATTAATTGCTTTTATCTTACAAGTATAGTATGTTTTGAGAGATGATACGAAAATTTCAAGAGTTTAAGTCTACATTTTTAAAATTTACCTTTTCTCACATCAATATGGATTTGTATTTGTGTTATGATATACTGTCATGGGAGGTCATTTCCGAGCCAACACCTGTGCGGAAGTGGAAGTAACCCTGGTCACCTTAGGAAATATTCATATGCGTGGGTGTCCGAAAACAGGATGTTGAACACACAAGCGTCGGTGTTCAAACCTGATAAAATAAGACACAGGACTCAGAACAGAGAGACAAGCAGCAGCGGCCAGGCCAGAAGGCTGGGTTCCCTGACGGAAGCTCAAGAGACAGAGAGAAAATCAGAACTCAGAACAGAGGCAGACCGCCTAGGCTGGTCCGGAAAGACCAGTGTCCCTGTTGGGGACAGACTGTCGGTTCTCCTTATCTCTCTCTCTCTCTCCATTCTCCAGCCGACAAAATGTCCGGATATTTTTATAAAGAACTTTCAAGTCTTCCTTCCTTTTGCTCAAGTTCATGATTTCCCACCCGCAAATGAGCAACCCACGATGAGACGACCCATGTCCGCAGAACGTGTAAAAGGCACTATGCAACATTTGCACTTTACACCACCACTGACACCTACACTTTGCTTGGAAGCCATTACTGGTGGTAAATTTAAGCTAGGAATTTTAGAAAATCCATGGAGCAGTAACAACCACCACAGTATAAACAATTAAGAGATGGCTCCACACAAAAGGCCACCTGTAGCCACTCAGTGAACTAGTGTGAGAGCCACGAGAAATTCAATGTAATTTTGTCCAGATTAAAAGATATGCTCGAACATCAGTCGCTGGAAAATTGGTTGTCTACCTGTAATAAATGAATACATGGTTAAGAATAAGTTTTTATTGAATTACAGGAACTGCTGTCTCTGGTCCCCAGTATGAAGAAAGGGGAACCAACGTGGAATGACTTGAAGCAGTATGGTGCTGGTTGGTGGATTACCAACATCAACCAATTAAAACGAACCATAGAAAAGGTAAGTACCTTTCATCTATCTTCTTGGAGAACCAAACTTGCCTGCGGAATAGGATTTAAAGAGCAGCTAAGGAAAAAAAGCCAACTTCATATTTCAGATATCATTTCTATTTAATTACCATATATTTTAGTGGATAAAGTGACCTTCAGATAAGACGAGATCCCTATTTCAGTCTGAATTTCATGGTTTTAGTTCATATTTATTTCATTATCATACACTGATTTTCTCAGCCTAGTCTCCTCATGTTGGTTGTTATAGTCACAACGTTTCAGCTGTTGTACCCTCCAGCCTTCTTCAGGTGTTTGTTGAAGTTGGTATCCTTCTGGGAATTTTGAACCAAACCCGTTATTCAATTCACAGGGGTAGATGGACAGCACAATGAGAAGTAGCACTCCAAAGGAATTTATGAATCACTATATATGCTTCTTTTTACCTTGTAAATTAAACAGTGCTGGCTGGCAGTGATCACTAAATAGTCCAAATTTTCAAAAAAGCAACTAAGAATGCTGCTGGACACAAACTAAGGGATCAATTTGACATAAACTTGAAAGCGTTGATCAGTCAAACCAGTCCTTATGATGCAACCCATTTTTTACTCTTGTTGTCCTACTTTGCCAAAAATACGGTTATTTAATAATATGAATTATTACATGACCTCTCACAATAACCCTTTCATTGCTGAATTATTTTACAACCCAGGTGCTTCAATGCCAAGATGTTCCTTTTGGGCCATATTGCCAGAAGGGTTGGGCGTGGGGACTAGCAATTCCACCCCATAAAATCTTC
Organism: Architeuthis dux; assembly: GCA_006491835.1. NCBI lineage: Eukaryota > Metazoa > Mollusca > Cephalopoda > Oegopsida > Architeuthidae > Architeuthis > Architeuthis dux. The sequence goes on from VCCN01000667.1 coordinate 2,347,890, forward strand.
TTGCTACTGAAACTACTGCTAATTGAACCCCCACTAAAAAGCTATTTTGGGGCTAAATTTTCCAAAACCCCCAAAAATATTTTCCCTACTCATTGAGGGGAGTATGTGTATGTACATTTTCAAGTTTCTACTATGAACAGTTACGGCTGGGCAAAGTCTGGATACATAGATACATATAAATGTCTGAATACATGAATAACCTAAACCCAGTAACAGTATTTAAACCAGTGTTGTGAGTAGCAGTGATTAACAATATACCCCCATGGTTTGAATAAAGAGTTTGGTTCAAAATTCCCACCACATTACAAACTATGACAGACACCTGAAGACGGTCGGAGGGTACAACGGTTGAAATGTTGTGACTATAACAACCAAATATGAAGACACTAGTTCGAGTAAATACATCTATAATAATGATAATTCCTCATTTCAGAAATTCAGTCAAAAATGGTTTTTTCATGATGTGAATTATTTTTCAGAATTTCATGCATGTCAAGATTGTTATTTTTAAAATAAACTAGTCATAACAATATGTTTCTATTTCAAAAGTCATTAAGTTTTAAAAACCTGTTGTGGTGAGTTAAAAATCTCACATTTTCACCACTATAGCTTTTCAAAACTAAATGTTGAGAAAACCGCAAGGAATATAAAACAAAATAACTGTGACAACCTACTAACAAACACATACCTATTATCGAACCTACTGTCATTTCTGTTATTATCCTTGAACTATTCTCTACATTTAGTCTATATACAGTTTGTTATAACGTGGGTGGATGATGTTAATGTGAGTGGAGTTACTGCCCTTGAATTGATGTGCCAGAAGTGTTACGTGTCCAGTCGTTTCGGCGAACAACATGTTGCCGACACACAGACAGCCGACAGCAGTTCGTCCTGCGGACGATTCGGAGACAACCTGTTTGATGAACATCATTTTTGCCAACTGCCTATTTGTTGAATACATTTTTTTTACCATTTAGAGGTTAAAAAATGACAAAAACTGAAATTTCTGAAAAATAATTTTATTTTACATCTTAAATAACATTTTCGTTTTTAACCTCTAAATGGCAAAAAAAAAGTATTCGATGAAAAGGCAGTTGGCTAAAAGCCAAGTCGGCAAAAGTGATGAATCATCCACAGGACAAAACTGCTGTCAGCTGACTGTGTCAGCAACACGTTGTTCGACGAAACGACCGAGAACCAAGTGTTATTACGTGTAGTGAGTCCTATTGAAGTTTTTACAAATGGTGGATCCAAAAATATTAATCTAGCTCCAAAATAGCTAGATCTAGCCATAATGGCTAAATTTTATTGTGGCTTGATCGTAATGCTGTTTGCTTCTTGAACCCCAAACACTCGCGTTATAACAAGGGACACCTGTATAAGTTTCATTGTCCACAATGTTGTGATTATGTGTAAGATTTTAAAGTCACCATACTATATTAAAGGTAAGGGTTATTTGAAAGAATCTTATGTCAATGTTGATGACATCTTGTACTATATTAAAGGTAAGGGTTATTTGAAAGAATCTTATGTCAATGTTGATGACATCTTGTTTCAAATAAAAAGTGTTTTAACATCCTTTTTCTATTTCTATTTGTAGGTGGCCAAAGCTTCTTTCCAAGCAAAGAAAGACCCAATGGATGCTGCTATATTTTATCTCGCTATGAAGAAAAAAGGAATTTTGTGGGGATTATTCAGGTAAGTTTGTTTTCACCTTAACAGCCTTTCTGACTTAAAATTCCCTGCATTGATAATAAGCAGAAAATGAAAATTGCAGCAACAGAGTTGAACCCTGCAATTAAGATTATCTTTCTCTTGAGAAACTATCATATTTTACACTTTGAAGAACGTTTCATTAATTATAATAATCAAATTTCATTACATATTCATTTTTACTCCTTGTACTGGCAGCATAAATACAGGTTCCTTCAAGGAAATAATTAATTTGTATAGTTCTATAGATTGAACTCCTTCTTCTTGTTTGTGTTGTTAACACAAGGTTTCAACTGATCCATTCTTCAGCCTTCTTCAGGTGAAATATCCGAATGTGATGGTGGTAAAAAGAAGTTTTTACTCCAATGGAGGCAATGCTTAAAATGTAGGATTCGGGTGTTTTTTAATTTTTTTATCCTTGACTTATCAGATTTGGATTTCCATACCATGTCCCTGTTGAGTAACGGAACCCACATCAGGTTGAACTCTGCACTTGTTGACTGAATGTATTAGTCAGACATGTTGATGTGTGCTGCCAATTTGAATGTTAATGATCCTTCTTGAAACTATAGAACAACACAAACAACAGGAAGAAGTTCAATCATCCGAAGAACTATTTGAATGTTAACGACCCTTCTTAAAACTATAGAAAATAATTTGTATTGCCTTAACAGTTTTGTCCTGATCAAAAAGCATGAAATGTTCTGTTTCTTCAGTGTTTCTTAAGGTTATATTTTTAACATAACCTTAACCTGTTTGCTGCCGAATATAATTTTCAATATTGTGACAGGTTTTTTTGGTAAAAATTTTGTGCTGGGTTTTACTTGTAAAAATTCTGTGCCAGGTTTTTCTTGTAAAGATTTGAAGTAAATAGAAAGATTTCATTGCATCTTTAAAACGGTTTTATTTTTATACAAATCAACAAATAAGTACAACAGAATATCTAATAAATGTAATATATGTATAAATGTACGTAAGAAAAAAAATTAACATGCTAAGACGAGTTATCTCGTTTGCGGCAGCAAACAGCATAAGAAAAATTAACAAAATTCACTCTAACCTTATTTTCTTTCCCTTCCTTTTATGAAAGAGCAGTTGTTTAGACACCATGGGGTCTGTTTATGACCCTGGTTAAGGCAAGGTTTTATGTTGTGTGCTATTATCTTTTAACAGATCTGTCAGTGACAAGAAAATGAGTGATTTTTTTCATAACAACTTCAACGAAGAACGTTGGAGAAAAGCTGCACTAAAGAATGCGTTCGCTCTCTTGGGACGACAGAGATTCCTGCATGCTGCTGCTTTCTTTTTGCTTGGTAATGCCTTATCTGATGCCATTGAGGTAAGATTTGCTCCGGTCTCTCTCGGTGTCTTTTATCTTCAATTATTCAAAATGTATGGTTTATTTTGAAAATAAACATTAGAGCCATGGCAATGAGGAGATAGCAAAGTCCAAACTTGAATATAATAATCAAGCATTAGATAAATGAATCTATCAGTAAGAGTCTGTGTCATGATTTAATGAAATTGAATAAAGAAATATACCATGATAATGTCAAATTAGATACCAAAATCAACTCTCCTTAACTCTTTCCTCCCTGACAGCCAAATTTTCAGTGATTATTCCCAATGTATCACTTCCAAGTCCAGTGAAATAAAATCATTTTTTTGTTGCCCGGGAATAATGCAAATATTAGATCACACTTCTACCCGTTATCAGGGCATGAGTGAAATTTATTATCATGCCTAGAGGGGTTATCAGGGATGAAAGAGTTAAAATATGTTAGAACAAAAAATGGGACGATAAAGATGATATTAAAATGTTATATTTTACTCTGAGAATATAGAAAAGGAAGCACCTGTTGTTTATTCCAGTTATGTGGTGCATAAGGGCCGCAAACACACCCATGAAAGCAGACTCTGTTCTAGGCAACTCCCCTCATCTGGGCCCATATCAGTCCGGTTGCCTTTGCCTTTGCCTTTGCCTTTGCCTTTGCCCCACTCTCAGCTGATGTTCTCCTGGTCTGCCTTGGCTTCCCAACTCATCTCTGTTCCCACTCTCAAACAAGGTTCTGATAATCCAGTTCCCTATACTGATTTTTGCTTTTCTCGTTTGGCAAACTGGTTTCCTACGCCATGAGCTCTTCTGAAGAATCTTCCCAACCAGGCTCTCACTGGGGTGATGCTGCTGTAGTTTCAGTAGCAAGTAGGTTTTATCGGGTGGAATTGCTAGTCCCCACACCCAACCCTCCTGGCAATATGGCCCAAAAGGAACATCTCGGCATTGAAGCACCTGGGTTGTAAAATAATTCAGCAATGAAAGGGTTATTGTGAGAGGTCATGTAATTAATCCATATTATTAAATAACAGTATTTTTGGAAAAGTAGGACAACAACCGTCAAAAATGGATCACATCATAAGGACTCATTTAACCGATCACCACTAAAGAAGCTAACATTTTTTAAACTTTTATACTAAGTTGGCACAGCAAAGACTGTTCAAGTTTTAGTAAAAAACAATTATTGTTTTTTTTTTTTTTTATTAAAAGTATTGTAAACCATTTTTATTAATTTTTGACTGCTATTTACCCTCATTTTAATTTTTAGTAGTTTTTAAAAAAATCACAATGTGTTAAATGGTTTACAATGAACGAATAATAATAGCCTTTAAACTAAAACCAAGTTGAATTATAATTAAAAAAACAATTAAAACTTAAGATGAAGGTAAATAGTAGTTAAAAATTAATAAAGATAGTTTACAATACTTTGTCTAAATAAAAATTGAGTAATAAAATAATCGATCGCTTTTTTTACTAAAACCAAAACAATAACATTGCTGGTGCCAGACTTACAGAGATTGTGATTAAACAAACTAAAAATAAGGATGAATGTAAATAGCAGTCAAAACTTAATAAAAATGGTTTACAATACTTGATTTAATAAAATAAAATGATTGTTTTTTTTACTAAAACTCAAACAGTCATTGCCGTGCCAGCTTAATACGAAAGTAAAAAAAAATGTTAGCTTCTTTAGTGGTGATCGGTTAAATCAGCCCTAATGATGCAATCCATTTTTGATGGTTAAGTAGTCCTACTTTGCTATATTTTTTATACCATATTTTTTATTTACATAATAAACTATTACATATAAGAGTAAACCTAACATCTTTTTGAGACTGAACTGTTGCGGTAAAAATTTTCAATTGTATTGATAAGTAATCCATTTTGCTGCATTTAAACTTAATCAATTGTCATGTCTTTATTTTCTTCTTTTTCTCTCTCCCAGGTTTGCCTTGATCGTCTAAATGACATTCAATTGGCTTTAGTCATTTGTCGTCTTTATGATAGCGGAGACATGCTACCGGAAAGTGCCAAAAAGATTCTTTACACCCACATCCTTGGATGCGATGAGTCTGGCCAGAACTACCTGCCAAGCAAGGCACATCCCGACCCATTCCTGCGGAGCATTGTTCTTTGGATGCTCAAAGACCATGAGGGCGCACTTCAGACACTTCTGCAAACCGGTGTCGGCGCCGGCAGAAGGTTAGAGGAGCAGGACGAGGGAGAGAAATATTTCACAAGCCCAAGTGTTTTTAATTTCTACAACTTCCTACGGGCCCACCCACTAATCATCCGGGCAAACAAAGTAAACAAAGCATCTGAGATGGCGCTGCTCACGCAGGCCAACAGCATCAGTGTGCGGGACAAGAACAGCACCCCTGACGACCGCATTACACCTGTGGAGCGTCGACTGTTCTTCACCACAGCACATGCCCACTTTAAGAACGGCTGCCCTCTCCTAGCATTGGAAGTGATTTCTAAATTGCCTCCTTTGGTTGATTATGAGGAGGTGGTGATTGAAATGGACAGCCCATGCAAGTTTTCTCAGTCGGACGTCTTTGCTCGGAGGTCATCGCTGAAAATGCCTGCTCCTCCAATGGACCTGAGCCAGGTGCCTCAGTATGGGGAAACGGCCGACAGCTATGACTGGGGTCAACCCTTGCCGTCTCTGTCCCACCAACATTCTGTTGACTTTGATTGGAGCGTGCCTGTGAGTAACACCAACTTTGACGACAAACTCGACCTGAACTTTGAGGTGGGCTCCGAAAGGTCAGACAACGAATCTGACTGTGCCACCAAAGGTAGCAGCCGCAAGAACTCAGTACCAGCTAAAGACGCAGATGAAGAGTATGGAGACGACAATAAGGTAACAGCAGTAGACATTATGGCACAGCAATATAAGTTTATTGCTTGCCTGAAAGTAATGATGGAGGAACTACGCACTTTGGCCACTGGATTTGAAGTTGATGGTGGTCAACTACGATACCAACTGTACATCTGGCTGGAAAAGGAGGTGGAGTCCCTGAGAGTTTTATGCAGCTACGGTGGAGGAGATGCAACCCATCATTCCCTAATGGATGGTCAGTGGTATTTTTGTTTTTTTTGTTTGTTTTCTTGTTTGTAAGTTTAATCCATTAACTGTGAATGAGAGCAATTTCTGTCATTGCAGTAGTATGGCTAACTCAATAAAATTTCTGTTTTATTGTGATTGGTGTCAACTGAGTTGGGGCTTTTATCTTGCAATGGATAACTTGCAATGGACAAGGGCTTTTATCTTGCAATGGATAACTTGCAATAGACAATGGCTTTTATCTTGCAATAAACATGGGCTTTTATCTTGCAATGGACAACTTGCAATAGACAAGGGCTCTTATCTTACAATAGACCAGGGCTTTTATCTTGCAATGGATAACTATTGCTCCTCGCCACCTGCCACAGTTAATGGGTTGTCAATCATTTACACATTGTAAATATATTGTAGGTATCCACCGTTTTTTGAAAGTTCACTTTATGCCACTTTTTTACTTTTACAAAAAAAGGTGAAAAGTGAAAATAGTGATTATCATCTGTTTTACAGTGAGCCATTATAGAGTCAGCACACACCCTCTCCTCTCTCTCCTATACCCCAGTTTCCTGTAGCTCCCACCAATCTCTGACGACTCAGCCTAACATACCATTATCACCATCACAAGATTTTCCCATATAAATTAATGGTAAATTGTCATTCGCATTTACGTCATTTTGGCTTACGAAAGGTTTCTACATGTTTAAAATATTTTCTCACTCGATTTTCATAGAAATGCTCTAATTTCTGATAGTGGTGGAACCGGTAGCACCTTTTTATTTTTATTAACACTCCAGATTAGAACTACATTTTCAGAAAGGCTTAATGTTTTTGAATGGCTTAACATTATCCGTGGATTACTAATTTTCTATGTATTTATTTATTTTAATCTGTCACAGCAAATCTTGACGTAAGCCAGGATTCGGATACTTTGAGTGAAGCAGCAGGTATAAGAAAAGAATCTCGTCCTTCTCTTCACCAACTTATCCAAGCAGAGAAAATGAACTTTGAAGCGAAACTATCACGGACGGCAAGACGCAAACAATGGCTGAAGACAAACCAGCAGCTGCTGCGGACCCTCCTTAGCTACTGCATCCTACAAGGCTCTGGGGTTGGCGGGCTGGCCTCGGTGCAGATGGAACTCTTGCTATTACTGCAAGAGTTGCAACAAGAACGCACACAACAGCAACTGCTTTCACCCCTGCCTTTCCCGACCACGCTGCCGTTATTGTCTGCCAGCATTGCCAGTTCCAAGACTGTGATTGCCGACCCTATCCAGTATCTTCGAAGTCTCACTCAAGACCTCCTGCACTCGATTGTTGAATTCTCGATCCCTCCAGGCCTCAACTGTCAGACAGGGATTGTATGGATGATGCGAAATTTGAGTGTGGCTCTTTCATCTTCTATCTACCAATGTCTCTGTGACATTGACAACTTCATGATCAACCAGAATGAAAGAACTGAGATGGGCCTTGAAGGATTTACTAGGTAGGAATCTTTCTCTCTTTCTCTTTATCCTCTTATATCTTTTTGTGTCATCTCTTTTAACTCTCCATCAGTTTCATCTTCAAAAGACTCTTTGCTCAGCTTTCAACTTACACTCTTTTAACTTACAAAATTCCAAACATCACGAACATCAGCATTTTTTATAGAAGACTAAACAAGAAAATTGAAATAAAATCCCAAGTCAATATATTTTTTCTATGGTTTTGAGAAGGGTCATTAACATTCAAATAGTTCTCAGGCGATTGAACTCCTTCTTGTTATTTGTGTTGTTAACACAACGTTTCAGCCAATCCATTCTTTGGCCTTCCTCAGGTGTAATATCTATAGTTTTCAGAAGGGTCATTAACCTTCAAATAATTCTTCAGATGAACTTCCTTCTTGTTTTTGTTGTTAACACAACGTTTTGGAAGTCCAAACCTGACATGGCAGGGATAAAGAAACATCCGAATCCTACGTTATAATGGTTGCCTCCGTTGAAGACGAAGAATGGATCGGCCAAAATGTTGTGTTAACACAAACAACAAGGAGTTCAATCATCCAAAGAACTATTTGAACAATATATTTTTAATTTTGTATTGTTTAGAAATAAAATAGAAATATAATAATTGCTTATTATAGTTGATTAGGGTGCTTGCTGTAGTGATGGTTAGCAAGCTAGGGTCTTTTTTGTTAGGCCCCACCAAAAGCTAACATCCATCATTTTAAAATACAGAAGCCTAAAAAGGATCAAGTTGCATTATATACCGGGTGGGTAAGAATTAACTCCCTATTAGAAATTATATGTAACTTTTTAAAATCTGTGGCATTAACCAGGAAATCAAAACAATTTCCAATAGGGAGTTTCTTATCACCCACCCTGTAGATACTAAATATTTATGCTTTAAATTGAGAAAAGTTGTTATAAATATATAATCAATAACAGCTGTTGTAAATGAATATTTATCATTCATAAAGAATATGATAACTATAATACTAATTTTTGTCTGAATTTCTGAGATGAGCAATTATCATTATTATACACTGCTTAACTTGGGTTGATGTCCTCATTTTAGATGTTATAGTCAGGGGTTGTTATATGGACAGTGGAATGAGAACTATCTATCCTTATGAATTGAATAACAAGTTCAGTTTGAAAGTCCTAGAAGGTTACCAACACCTGATTACACTATAAGTAGTTTTGAAAAGTTGTATACTCTGGTTCAGTGGAAGAGGCAGACAAGCCACATTAGGTTTAAGACTCAAAGTTTCCATAGGACAATGTCCTATTGGATGAAAGTGTTGGTTAAGCATATCTAGTAATCTGCCTGGCAGTCGTGAGTTCAATCCCTGGGTTGGGTAGTGCAAAAACGTCATATACTCTGGTTCAGTGGTAGAGACAGACAAGCAACATTACAAGGACAAATTAACTGATACAAGATGTCCTAGCATGGACATGGAATGAGAACAGTCTCCCCCTGTGGATTGAATAAAGGGTTCAGTTCTAAATTCAAAAAAGGTTACCAACTATGAAAGTCACCTGAAGAAGGCTGGAGGGTTCAACTGCCAAAACATTGTGACTAAAATAACCAAGATGAGGACACTAGTCCAAATAAATCAATATATAATATTATACTAATAGTTTAAAATGATTCCACTTAATCTCCTCTATTGCTTCTGATAAACTCTTTTGGATATGGTCAGATGAAAAGGTCTAATTCTTTTTGTTTTTAACCATATAACCTCTTGGTTGATTATAAGGAAGAAGATTTGTTTGGCAGACTAGAATTCATGTTTTTTTGGTCATGTTCAAGGGGTATTTATTATTAAACATTTTATAAAAGAACTGTCTTGTTCACTAATTCTTAATTTTTTTCATATAAAACTTTGTCAGTATTCAAAACTGTCAGTGCAAAGAAAGAAAAAATCACTTGACATAATGACCCCTTTAGTTATTGATGAACCCAAAATCTGTTCTTTTTTTTTTCTTTCATTCAGCATTTTATCTGTCTCTTTGAAAGAAAGATTTGTGCAATTTTCTTTCATTTTAACCCTTTTCCAGACTACAGCAGCCCATTTTCCATGATTTCCAGGAATCTCTTTTGTCTTCAGACTTTACCAGGTATTCTAACATAGCAGCCAACCCTCTTCGTCCAGTGTTAATCTACCCTTATGTATATAGGTGCTTATTCATAATGTTGTATTCCGCAAATCCAATTACCCCTTGATTCTGCGAATTATTTTTTCTATTTCTCCAATTACGCTTTTTCAAACCAGTCTTACAACGCAGCGAGAGAAAAAAGAAAAAGTCTTTGTAGATATACAATGACGATGAATGTTATGGATGTTCAAATTTTCATGCAAAATTTGGAGACTATTTCTACAATCTGATGCAGAGTTATTGATCATTTCGATCATGGACACCCATACAAGTCAAGAACCGAAGACAATGTTGAAAAAATCAAACAAATCATTTGAAATGATTGATGATCTCCTCCGATAAAGACACTGTTAGGCAAATTTTGCACGAAAATCTAAACCTCCACAATGCTTATCATCTTTGACATTCTTTCGACCATTACAAAATCTCTTGTGTCACTCGAACACACATGCATGTTGAATTGCATTCTTCCCCATAAACTTCAGTTAGCATAAGAAAAGATTTGGTAGCCATTTTGTTCAATTTCACCAAAAATTTCAAACTGATGTGTTACTCGATTTTTTTTAACTGAACAATTTTACAACACCTCAGAAAAACATTTTTACTTTGACCGATGCGTAACAGCGAACTGAAGATGATTGAAGTTTTAAGGGGTTGTTTATGCTTGGCCATTGGTCAATGTATACCATATGGTTCACGCATATGCACTGTGGTTCAACTTACATAAGCCAATTCTCATTATTTAATAGCCATACCTTGTTCATACCTTGTTCAAACCTTATTTCTTCCAGTAACCCAGTTATGTCCCTTTGTATTTGAATTTTCCACTCAGGTTTTTGAAATTTGTCTTTTGTAGTCATAACATCTCTTGCCAAGCCAGTCATCTCATGTCCGGAATAAATCCACAGCGCCGAAGACTTCCCAGCAGTGTATGTGAAGAAGCTGTTAATACATCACCTTCCAAGTGGCCAGGTTTGTAAAAGTTTTTTTTTCATTCTAGGCCACTTTTAATAATTGTGTAATCAATGATTTTACTGTCTAGAGTAATCGTCAATATCCTTATGTAAAAAGAGTTTAAAATATGTTGAGTTTTTTACACGCAGATGTGAATGAGTTATAGTGGTTCTCAAACTTTTTTCCCTGCAGACCACTCAATGTTCTCAAAAAATATGTGCAGACCCCTAAACATGTTGATTAGGTGATTATAGTAAAAATAAGCCATCACAAGATTCCAGAAACTACATTTATTTCAAAATGATTTTCCTTTTGCGTACCTCTTACAAGGGTCTTGCTGACTTCTTACAAGGGTCTTGCTGATTTCTTACAAGGGTCTTGCTGACTTCTTACAAGGGTCTTGCTGACTTCTTACAAGGGTCTTGCTGACCTCTTACAAGGGTCTTGCGGACCTCTTACAGGGATCTTGCAGCCCACACTTTGAGAACCAGTTATACAGACAGAAAAGAGAAACAAAGCACTTTTGATATATATGTATACAATTTTCATAATAACTTCCTTGTCACACTCCATTCCAATAGTCTAAACTGCAGTTCAAGAAACATTAATAAATGAACAGGTCTGGTTAGTCATTCAATAGAAACCGTCACGTGACTTACGTCTTTTGGCAGCATGCTGTGTTGGGGGTGATCAATTAAAAAATTGGAAAAAGGGATGATCAATGAATAAGTTACTGCTCTTACCTTTTGTTGGGCCGTGATCCCAAAAAAAGTCAAAATTTTCAAAAACAATCCTGACTGCTGATGGGCACAAACTAAGAGATTGCAAATTGAACCCCCATTAAAAACCTATATAGAGGGCGGAGGGGTTAAAAAAACAAAGGAACTGTTTTTTCTAGACAGGAGTAAATGTTTATATTTTCAGCCCTCTAGCTCCATTGTTGTGGCCTGTAAGCGTGATACATACATACATACATACCCAGCCAGCCAGACCAACTTAAAAACTGAAGAAACCTATGTTGACAGTTTTGGTTGATGGTTTCTAACAGTATTGTTTGTTATAATATAACTTGTTAACTCTAATATTACTCTAACCTCTTAATGAGGTGGAGGGAGACTGTTAACAGAATAAGAAGTGTTTGACACTGTGTAACCCATGTATATTTCAATGAGCCCCTCTTACAATGGA
>VCCN01000667.1:2361022-2371172 GCA_006491835.1 Architeuthis dux
ACTAACACCTCATCTCAGAAATACCGAACTCAGTTATTTTTCGGGATGTATTCCATTTTGAGTATATTTTCTTATGAGAAGGGTATTTTGTAAGAAAATTCATAGCATAGTAAATGGACCACTTCAAAATTACTACTACAATTACTTCTCCGCATTTAGAAGTAAACAAACTTATAACGGTTTAGAGATTTTCAGAGATCTTAATTAATTAGACCTGAACTAATTAACCTTGTTATATATTAAATAATTTCATAATATATTATGTTTTATATAGTTATACAATGTATCATGTTCAGTGTTCAGTGTACAGTGTATATATAATATCCAATATCATACGTATACAGTATTAAACCCTACAATCAGTTAACTCGGACAACCTTTCCCCCCTATTAGTCTGTTTTAACGAGGGTTCACTGTACATGTGTAAGGGAGGACTTCCTATTGAAATTTTTACTGTATAATCTTTGGTCTGTGTGATTAATAGTTACCACTGAATTAAGTGCATTGACAAGGAAGATTATACTGAAAAATTAATATTTGTTGTTGAAAATGAATGCTTTTTTCATCATTAAACTGCGGATTTATTGATGTACCTACATATATGAATAGAATCAATGTGAAGATGATACCAGTCACTAATAAGATCCTTGGAAGTGAAAGATTGTAAAATAAATATATTAGTTCTCAAATTCTTGAGAGCCTTCTATTTTATGACTTTGGTTTTTCTTCTAGGCGTTACATCACTACGTGTGCTTCTGGCTCGTGAACGTGATGAAGAGTCTCCCCGACTGGATGTGCTCTTATGCGAGTCGCTGGTAGCAGTCTACATGTGTCTGCTTATCAATGGCTTGTCTTCTTATGATGTACATATGCTCTACAGATTGGTGGCTCACAAGCTTGACCAACAAGCATGGGCAGCGTTGTTTGGCGGAGGTGTTAAGACTGTAATTAAAAGAAACTCTGTACTTCAACCAAAAGGTGAGTAGAAAGACTTGTTTCAGGCTTTGGACACAAAGGTTTGCAAGATAGATTTCTGCTTCGGTTTTGGTCTGTTTTAAAGAACAAGGCAATCAATGTCTATCATATCTTGATTCATTAGAACAAGGCAATCAATGTCTATCATATCTTGATTCATTGGAACAAGTTTCTGCATTTTTGTTGTTTTTATGCGTTCGACATTCCCAGAAATTAAATAGACACTTGAGAAATGCCAGAGCTTAATGATTTTGATTAGTTTTTTTCATTTTATACAATACAGAAATTTTATTTAACTTGATTTCTAAGATGAAAGAAAAACTTTTCAAAATTATTAATGAAAATAGTTCATCTAAGAAATTCATCCAACTTAAAGACTATTACGTCTACTGCTTTTATTAGAAGCTTTCATCCTTCAGTACATTCGGTACTTTGTTGACTTTTCAAGGTCTCTTGAGAGCTCAGTCCAATCAGCCATATCAACTGTTAATCTATTTGTGATTGTTTCAGGTCCTGTTGATGATGCAGCTAAACACCGGATGAAAGTCCACATGAAGGCCATGGGACAAATGCGGAAAGAAGAGAGACAAACTTATGAGGAAAGATTTGTGCCACCCGAACTTAGTATGATCACCTATTTCATGACAAAAGTAAGTGAATATCTTTTCCATAATGTTGTATCTGCTGGGTGTTCTGCATCATCTATATTATAACGCCATAAACCTAACTAGCCAATTCTTGTATTTATGTCCTTGTTGTCTCTCTGGTTGCACAAAGAACTAACTTCTGGTTACTTGTACTGTAACTCCAGTTTATTATCTGTAACGCACTTTATACAGCCAATCTTTATTATCTGAAATAATGAATGAATGAAAACATTTCAGATAATAATATGAACACGTTACTTTCACACTTGTTTACAATGGCTTTCACCTCTTCTCCCAGAATGAGGCTCTCTTACCATGTGCCTCTCGCAAAAGCAAGACTTAAGCTCATTGCGAGACTTGTCACTTCACCAAATAAGTAGTAATAGGAGGTGACCCAACAGATGGGGAAATTAGCAAGTGCCTCCACGGTGACAATCAGTAGCAAAATTCTGAAAGGATCCTGATACATCTTAAAATTAAAACTATGAAAGCAGTGTTTCATATTTCCATATGCTATAGGCTTAATTTAACTGGTATAACTTAGAAATGTTAAATAAGGAATTTGGGGGGGAAATTTATTTTACTTGTTACAGCCATAAATCCGTTTATTTTTTTTTAAAAACAATAAAAAAAAAAATTATATTCTTGATGTATTTATTTTGTCAATTTTTGAACAATGGACATATTTTCTATTCTTTTTTTTCCCATGATTAATTCTGCTCTTTGTTTTACAGCCGTTCTCATCTGCATCCAACTCTATCATTGGATACGATTCTGACACATCCTTATCAGATGATGAAGAAGAGGCAGAAGATGAAGACCAGGATAATGATGATGATAATATTTGGACATCTGGCAGACCTACAACACTGTGAGTAGATTTACACAAAATAGTATTGCTGCTTATATTCATATATACAAGGTACTACCGAAAAGTTTCAATGCTGTAGAGTTTGGTCATAAATAATACCTGATAATATCCGTTTTGATTGTGTAATGTTCCACTAGAAATAATAAAATCCTGCTATGTTTGGTTTAGAAGACAAATTAACTTTCTATTAAAAAGTGGTAGGGGTGGACTTATTTATGGGCGATACTGTATATTGTTATTTATTTATTACAGATATATTATTGGCATTGTTTATTTATTACAGCTATAATGAATGTTCAACTCTTCTTTTTCATTTGTAGTGGATTATCTCCCATGCAACAACACAATGATCCAAATTCTTATTCTTGGTGCTTAATTCGCTATGCCATTGTCCGATTGGTGCTACATAATTTGCAGAACTTCCTTCCATTGGTATCCATGGAACTGCAAGGTGCGTATCTTGGGAAACTAATCCAATAACCTCTCAGTTAAAGATTTTTTTCAATTTCAAATTAGTTTATATTAACAAAGTTCTAAATATATCTTACTTCAGTCTGAGTTATTATTTATGACTACTATTTCTTTCCTCGTAATTTTTATTGCTTTTCATTGCAACTTACTCAGACTGTCAGTTTATGGCAGTGAGTAAACAGCACAGATCAGAAATAAAAGATAAGCTCTCGGTGGGACTTTAACTCACATCCCTTTTGTCTTGGGAAGCCTAGTTCTTTGTACAAGCTTATCTGGTGCTTAAGCTACAAGAACAAGTAAAGTACTCTTCTTGGGATCTCACATTCTCTTTGAAATCACCATCAGCTGCCACGTTCTCCTTAATCTTGTTCAGTCTGAAGTCTCCTCCCTTTCTCCCTGGGAAAAGCCAGAAGTCGCCGGTGGCCAAATCTTGACTGTTGGGGTGCTGTCGGATCTGGGTGATGCAACATTTTGCAAAAAACAACACAGGATGCGAAGAATAGACAGGCACATTGTCATGATTGTCATTGTAAATGCGATGGTCACACAGTACACAAGCTCCTCCAATGGCATCTCACCACCAACTGAATAACCCAATGGGCGAGTGTCTGTTTATGCATGCGCAATAAGGTCCCCTCTGATTGGTTGTCAACCAGTTCTCGAGATATTTAAAATGGCTGGATACTTTCCAAACAGACCATGTATTGGATTATCTTTATTAACCTTATGATAATGATTATTCTGCTATGTAATTGAGATATAAATGCTTAATAACTGTGTCTCTACGATGACTCTTATGTAATACTGTTTGTTTTGTTTTTTTAGAGCTCCCTGTGAGTTCTCCCTTATTACATGCCGTTTTGAAAAACCTGGAACAATGGGAAGAGGTGTTACGTAGCAAGTTAGAGCTGTTTGCTGGACCTCCAGACAATTACATTCCACAACTGATTTTGGACGTTGAAACAGGAATACCACACACCAAATACGAAGCTTTACTAAAGCCTCACAACAGCCCCTTTATGTAAGGTTTTCACTTGTTTCTTTTGTTCTCACATATTGGCTTTTACTTATGAGATGAGACTTCATTGAGGTTCAATATTTAAATCAGTTCTAGTCACCTTAACGTTTTGTTTTTTTGAAAATGTTTCTGAAAATTACAGTACGAGAGTGGATCAATAAATCTGTAGTCTGACACATAATTATTAGCTGAATTTTGATCTGAAATTTTCACTGTATAATGTTCTCTCTGTGTGATTAATATAAAATAAATATTCATGTTCATCATTAGGATACATACTTATTGATGTACTTATGTAATAATGGTCTGTGAGAATAGCTTGCTAACCATTGCTCTATGGTGAGGTGGCACCTGGTAGAGCACTTCAATTGCTTAGAATTGAAGACTATATTGATGAAATCTCTTACCCAGTTTTCATTGTAATAAAGAAATTTGTGTATTGGTGTATGCCTTCTGATGTACATGTTATGGCTGTTTAGGCCATGTTAAGACCCTGGCTGCCCTTTGCTTTGATTTCAGATTAAATTTTCATGAAAAAGACAAAAACATGTTTTGTTTCCTCCATAAAGTCTTTCAATTTTTTCAAAGTTTAGAGATCATTTTCACTTCTTCATTTATGAAAAAACTGTTTTCTATCCAAAAAATGAAAATGTGTTTTTCCCTAATTACATTTTGATATCTTTTCAGTAATTACCATTCAACGTTACCCTTGAAGAGATTATGGTTCTTATTGGTAAAAGAAGAATTCCTGAAAGATATATTTATTAGATACATCTTTAGGAAGAGAAAATTTCTTGATGATACTGAGGTTTGTATTTGGAGAATTAGATTTTTTGCTCTTTAATGTTAAAATGTTTAACAAGACTGTTTTCTTTTAATTTTCAAATACTTAAATTTACATATTGTGTTTGGCTTTTATAAAAACATTGCATGAAACTTATTGATTACACACAGACTTAAGTTCTAAATTTCTAGGCCGCTTGTCATGATTTATGACTGTTATGCCCTGATTGGTCGAAAGAGGAGAGAGAGAATTTTGGAAGACTGAAATAGCAAAGAAATATATAAAATACAGCCCCTATGATCTTTTTCCATCAAAGGGGAGTGCTAACTTTAACTAACTACTTCTTTGTAACACACACACACACACAGACATATATATATACTGACAAATTTTGCTTAAAACAAGATGGAGTTAGCTAATTTGCATACATTTAATTTCTAGCAACTCTAATAAATTTTGTCCGCTCGGATAGTGAAATGTTAGCACATGTGCATCACATGCAGAAGGTCCTGGGTTCGATTCCCAGTATGAGTGAAGGGTGTGGAAAACTCTTCATTAGGACAAATTTCCCTGTGCACTTTGCAGTTAATTGAGTACACTCTAAGCTGTGTGATTAGGGTGGGGGTATCCCTTCAGTGAACTCACATCTTGCCAATGGGGTGGTCATGAAAACTTGTAGGAATAAAGTCCTGGTCTCAACCAGACTTTAAACTTGCAAGGATCACTAAGCTGGTTCATGCAACAGAAACTGGGACTTTGTCACCGGGTTCGAGACTCCATTGGGAGCTATCTCTTAAGAGTCAGGACACTTTACCTTACTTTGCCTTTTTATAATAAATTTTAAAGGAAATACTTTTGAATTATCTGTACATTCAAATAATATACTTCTAATATATTGTTTTATAAAGTTTATTTAAAGTAATATACATCTAAAAATGATTATTAGGGAATATTGTATTATCTAGTCATTGAACCAGCTACTTTTGCCAAAATTATGGGAGTTAATCTAAATATTTGACTAAAAAAGAAGTTATTATTATTCTGCTTATTTGTATGTGAATTATTTCTTTAATTTTTTTCTTCCTCAGATAACATTAAACTCTGGCGACAGTGAAGGTTCTGAGAAATCCAGTGCTTTGATGAAAGTTATTCACAAAGAACAAGACATCATTTCGGCTTTTGCTATCAACCAAGTAAGAAGAAATTCTTGAGAAATGAGTTTATAACAAATCAAGAGACATGGTCGTTTCAACTGGCTGAGAGTCGGTCCTTTATAAGAATTTAAGCTTTATATATTTAGTTATTTACGTAGCTTAGTCTGGCACAAGGACACGTGTCATTTTGAGTACACTGTGTTTCTAATTCAGCCTTTCTCACCCTTTTTAGACTGGAGGAACTCTTAAACTAATTTTCATATATATAGGAACCCATGCATAAAAATATATGGGTGAGTTGATTATTAATAAAGTTAAATATCAACCCACTCACCACCAGGCATAAACACACAAATACAAGAGATTTGTGTGTGATAAAGCTGGAAGATTCCAGCGAAACGTTGAAATAAAGAAAATCTCATTTGTATAAAAATGGCCCTCTGACTTGTCATTTCAACTATAATATTGTCAGATAAATATTGATCCACATTTATACACTGGTTATATATATATATATATATATATGAGCTTGTAATGCATTTGGTAAAAATATCTACCTGTGTTTCTATGGAGTTCAAACAGTTTTCATATTCTCTCACTTACTTTAAGACTTAATAGTTCACTACTTCAAAGCTGTTAATAGTGTGAATATATGTTTACATCTTATCAATTTCATCTGAGGTTTTGTTAAAAGTTGACTGAACTTGTTCAAGTCGAAGAGTCCATTTTTTCAAAGAGTGGGTTGGAGATATTTTTATCAGCAAAATTGTTAATTATTATCTTCAAGTGGAAGAGTCCATTGCTACGGACAGAGAAACAAACAGAAAAAGTCACACTGTTCATTATATAGATAGTTGCTTACAGCTGCTGACAATAATTCTAATGATATTGATGCTTATTTTTGTTTTTCCTCAGGCAAATCCGAACTGTTTGGCATTGTCCACTCAGAAAGAAATAGTGGAATTAGATATTGGTGCCTTACTAAACCCTCCAGCTTGGTTGAGTGATGAAAACGAGTATGACATAGAAACATTGACAAAGTAAGTTCTTCGCCTTTTTCTTCTTCTTCTTCATTTCTTTGTCATTTCTGTGATTTTTAATCACTGCTACCCACAACACTGGTTTATTGCTGGGTTTAGCTTATTCATGTGTTCTGATATTTATATGTATCTATGTATCTGGACTTCACCCAGCCCTTACCATCATAGTAGAAACTTGAAATTTTGCACACACACTCCCCTCAATGAGTAGGGAAAATGGTTTTTGTATTTATTGAAAATTCCCCTCCAAATTATGTTTTTAGGGTGGGGGTTCAATATGCAATGTAAGTTTATACTAAATTGGTCACTAGTTTGTGCACGCTTGTTTTTTGAAAATTCAGACCTTTTTTTAGTGATCACAGCCCAACAAAAGGCAAGAGAAGTAACGTATTCATTGATCGCCCCTTTTTCCAATTTCTTAATTGATCACCCCCAACATAAATTCCCTTGGATTGCTAGTTTTTTTCTTTTTCTTTATATGAAATTTCCATTTTCATTTGTATCTTGACCGATCAGTGTGGCCCAGTGGTAGAGTGCTCGCCTCTGGTCTGGTAGGCCGTGGTTCAATCCACCCCGAATCATACCAAAGACTTTAAAAATTGTACTTGATGCCTCTCCGCTAAGCACTCAACACAAGGACTGGGATTGAGGAATCTCTCGCAGGAGGCTAAGGGGTCATGGCCAAATCACGTTGGATAGATTGGTTCTCATAAGATCACCAAAATTAAGCAACGTCAAGCCTGGTCAGTACCTAGATGGGTGACCATTGGTGAATACAAGATGCTGTAAGCAGAACGAAGCTTCAGCAGGCCTGGCAACTGGAATTGCCCTAGTGTGCCTAACCCTGCGACATCCTCGTTAACGGTATAAGAGGAGAGCAATGATACATCCATTTGTATCTTGCTTTTTTACGTTGAAATGTTTTGAATTCTTTCTTCCTGTTTATTGTATTTGAAGGAGGGATTTCACTATTAGATACTTTATTTGTATGAAATCAAATAATGGATAATTTTATATCCGACAGAATATGATAATTATAAAGACATTTAATTATTTGCTTGGCATTGGTGTGAGTGACTGCTAAACGAGCGGCCTAAATCATAAATATAAATAACATGCGTGTTCAATCCCTGCACGGTGCTTGTTTCTTTATTTACATTTACGATTTAGGCCGCTCGTTTAGCAGTCGCTCATACCGACGCCGAGCAAATATAGGTTCTCAACTAATTAAATCTCTTTGTATATAATACTTAAAATATTGAATTTGTCTGCTTTCAGTACAACTGCTTATGGCTATGACGAATCTGATTTTGTACTTGTCCAAACTCCGTTCGACCAACTTCCCAATACAGCTGTGTCCACGCCTGGAACACCCATGTCCTACAACTCTGCTGTTGCTCCAATTCCAAACATGCAACAATACAACACGTCTGGACGTGGTAGTAATGTGGTGAGTGCCAGCAGCTTTGATATCATTAACTTCATCATTTATCAGTATGCCTTCTTTTCATTTTTTCTTTTTCAGGGACTTTTTCTGAAAATAGGCTTTGATATTTTGACTTTGTCTCAACCCCCCCACCCAAACTCTTTTGGGGTATCCCTTCGTATGTTGAAGGCTAATGATAAAAAAAGAAAAGGTCTTGAAGGAGTGAGGAATCATTTTTGGTACCCAACACTTAATTACTTCTTTTTAAAGAAATTTTTCGGGCGTTTGTGGCATTTAGAAAATGATGCAAACTCGTCATCATTTTCTCTGCACTTTTTTGTTGTTATTTTGGGGGGAGGCTTGGTATGGCTTGATACCATTCATCGAGTTCAAAATGGTCTCAATATTCTTAATGGCTGCCATGTTGTAACAGATTGCACCCAACATCCTATAATGTAGACTATTTATGCATAATTAAGAAGTAAACTGGTTCCTCTTCTTCGAATAGGTCAGATCAGGGATTACTTCTTGCTGTTGGTACCATGTAACCCAATACAAACTGTTACTTGTTACTTGTAGAGGAGATGGGTACTGTCAAGTAACTCCCATTTCCCTGAGAAATGCCATGAAGGGAAAGTACTCAGCATGGTAGCCCGACAATCTACTAGGTCATGGGTTGAAGTGGAACTGGATAGAAGTAAAGGGATTTATCCCCCAAAAAGATGACTGGGGGGGTTGAGATGAATTAATATTTAGAATATAGCTTGATACCATTCAGAATATACATATGCATACATTTTATAAATTATGACCTATGCATACGTTTTATAAATTATGACATATGCATACGTTTTATAAATTATGACATATGCATACGTTTTATAAATTATGACATATGCATATGTTTTATAAATTATGACATATGCATACGTTTTATAGATTAGGACATATGCATACGTTTTATAGATTAGGACATATGCATACGTTTTATAGATTAGGACATATGCATACGTTTTATAGATTAGGACATATGCATACGTTTTATAGATTATGACAATTCATTTGGAATAAAAGATGTTTGGAGCAGAGAAAATAAACTATCTGAATAAACCATTTGTTGTAGTTTTCATAGTTCCAATGTTTATTAAATGGCAATTTTCTTTCTCCTTTTTGTAAGGTTTTATCTTTGGTATTCATATTTATTTCTTAAGATTTGGGAAGTTTCTTTAGATTAGTCTCATTGCTGTTCTTTTTTTTATTTAATTAATAACATAATTTGAATTAATAATCATCAATTTTCATCTGATGTTGTTGCAATATTGTTGCATCAGATTGAAATTATGTAAAAGAATTATTGCTATTTTCCTGAGCACACTCTATCATCTGGGATTTATTTGTGGGCAGTGGAAATAATGTAACATAGAACTGCATAAGGTTATAACTTCTAAGTCATTTGTTGCTTTGAAAGAATAGTTCTTCTCTATTCATGGGCTTACTATGTCAATTCAAACTTGGTCTTGGTCTTTTGAAATTGTTTCACTATTACCCTGTATATATGAAATATTGTTGAAAATGTTTATTTCTTCCAAGTTTTTATTCTTTCCAAGTATTGTGGTTTATTTGCCAAAATTGTGGATTTGCTGGAAATAATTCTGTCTTAGTTGAACTACACTTCTATCTTAAATATGACTATAATTCACCAAATGTCTGTCTTTTAGCATATTAGTTTTTAAAAATTCCCAAACTTGTAAGGTTTTTAGCGAG
>VCCN01000667.1:2371685-2398289 GCA_006491835.1 Architeuthis dux
AGCTAGTATCTAGTTTTTCTCAGCTAGTATCTAATTCCTAATTCTAAGCAATTATTAATGTTAAATGATGTTAATTTTAATTATTAATATTAAGTTTATGTAATACATATTTTTATACTTATCCATTGTTTTGTGTTCACAATATTACTTGTAATTAGTATTCACAAATAATTTTAATTGAGTTTTTAGTAATTGTTTCCCTATTTATAACATTTTTTTTTAAATTTGTAATTAATGACTCCTTTCACAGCCTAAAGATGAATGCACCCCTCCCAGGACAAAATTCTTCAAGAATAAAACCTACTCAGGAAAAATAATATACTGAATTTTTAGATCCTAATTTTTATTCTCCTTATTATTTTGAGTTTATGAACTGAGATGTAAAATATTAGATTCATTATATAATAAGACTGCAATAAGATAGGCATTGTAATGTAGCATACATTAACACTCACATTATAAATCGCAGTTTTACAGAACAAAATTATATGCACAATCATAAAAATGAGCATAATCACAAGAACATCATACAGTATCTTTGAAAAAGAAAATAAACACAATATTGAAAATCTCATTAAGTGTTAGGATTCATTTTAAAGTTCATTTTACTACCACCTGATACTGTCCTATTTTCCTCTCATTCATATAGTCCAGACATAATTTCTACAAATGCCATTGATCCTCCTTTGTGGTAGGTTTATGAAAATCCATTGTGGGGAGTATTATTTTTTAATTTTTAAAATAAGTTTTAAAAACATGTGATTAGAATATGAGGCCAGGTAAAGACTTCCCTTAAAAAGCAATAATAAACGGTAAAAAAAATACTGTCACCAATTACAGAAATGTTTATCATGTTTAAATTAATCAAGGGGGTTTTGTCCTACATTAACTGAGGGGGATTTGTCCTGTCCCAATATACACTGGTTGCTTTTTGTTCGCGTCCTCATAACCAGCTTTTCAGGTTTGGCTCCAAAACACTTTATTTATGCAGTTATTTTCTATGTTGCAGTGAATTTTCTCTTATGTAATTTTGTAATTTATTCCAACTAGTCATGAATTTTAAATAAATTAAGAATCACAATTTGTATACAAAATAAAGAAATTCTCTTCATTGAAACCAGTGATAGAAATGGGTTTTGGGAACTAGGTATATGGTAAAGCTGGGTTTGGGGAACAAGGTATATGGTAATATCTCTATTAGTAGACATTGCACTTACAAACAACCTGGAAATTGAGAAGTAGGTATACACCATACCCCAGCGTACCCCCTCCCTTTTGACCACTGATTGAAACTCAACAGGAGAACTTACCATATTTGCCAGCCTATAAAACGAATGGTTTAAAGGGGTATTTGGTCGACTACTGCTCTCGGCAACGCATCCAACCCCATAGCTTTCTATTTTGAGCTTCAGCAGACAACTCCTTAGTCATGATACCAGTGCAATGGACACAGTGTAATATTTGTATAGTTTTAAAAAATTTAAATGCCAGCAAATACTGTAAATATCTTTATTTTATTACTCAAACACCTTATGGCTTGTGAATGGCTTTCGATTTACAATATTTGTCATCAATTAAGTATGCAGGGTGGTAACTGCATGGATCGGCCCCAAAAATTTATATTTGAGATCCATGCATAATACTTGGTATCTCTGCCAAGTTTGGTTCAGATCGACTGAGTAGTTTCTAAGTTATTATTTTTGAGGACAAATAGCTACAATGTAAGGGAGGTAACTACGGATCACTTCTTCTGTAGCCCATTTCCCACCCTTCCACATTGAAATTCATAGAGAACTTTAAAAGATATTGTGTGACCCTAAAGTAGATCATTTACAGTGTATGTATAATGCAAAACTGTACCCTAGTTATATGTTCACAAAATGGGGGGAAAAAAACTTTTTTTTTCTTTGGCTTATGACATTCCCAGTGTCATGTTACATATGCCTGCACAGTTTTGTCTAATTCAGTTCTGTGGTTTAGGGGTGCATAAAGTCTTAACAGACAATAAAATTACACAGGAAAGTATAGCCTAGGATCAACACTTAAGCTTTGCTCGCTTTGCTCACTCCGCTTGGATAAAAATCAATGCCCTGTTGTTGCTGAATTGTTTCAAATGATCTCAGATTACTTTCTTTTTACTGTTTTATGTTTATAGTTTTTAAATTAAGGTTTATATTAAGTTGATTTCATTATGTGGTTAGAGAATTATGATGAAGCTCTTTGTTCACTCTTGGGTAATTTAGTTGTATTCATAATGGAATATGTGCAATGAAAATGCACATATCAAACGAAAAACACCCATGTCATGAAACCATGACTGGAAACATAACACACAAGGCAGAACATGCTCTGTTGAAAAATAAACATCTTGCTTTTATTTCCTTGAGAGGGATTGTTTTTTTGTTTACAAAGTGCCAATGCATTGGAGTGAAACAACAAATGCAAGATGCGTAGTGCGTACATGATGTTTTTGTGGTGTTGTACTCATCTTTGGACGGCAACATATTCATATTTTTGGCAACAGTTTCTCAATGCTTAATTTCCACTAGAAATAATAAAATCCTGCTATGTTTGGTTTAGAAGAAAATGAACTTTCTATAACATAGTGGTAGGTGCGATATTGTATGTGTTGTTTAAAGGAGATTAAACTAAAACATACTGACTTTAGTATTGAAGTGTAGTAGTTGATCAGTATGACTTTTTAAAAATACAGTTATTTGTGGATACAAGTTGACACCCAGAAGTTTGGATAATTTTGAAATGTGGGTGCAAAGCAAATATAGTACAGAATTCTGCCACTACACTTTGTGAGCAGTTCCCTAACACCTGATTAAAAACATTTTAATAATTATTTTCACTTAAATATTTCTTTTTGTTTCTTTTGATTCTGGCAGCACAAAAACTGACCCCCTCCCCCACTTGACCTGCAAAGTAGCAGCTTCATTTTGCCTTTTGTTGTACTGCTTCCCAAATCCCCTGCCTTCCTGTCTGCTCTGAAAGTTGTCTCCCCTTCATCTATGATAAAATTATCTACTAACTTAAAAGTATCTATATCATAATGATCCGATTTCTGTGTGTTTGCTTGTTTGTTACTGTAACACAGCCAAAAATGGCACATCATAGCACAATACCATTAAAATACACTAATTTGAAGAATAAAAAAATTTGCAGTCCTATCAAGCCACCGGTTTCCGAGTAATTTAATTTAGAATGAAGTGACCAAAAAAAAAAATGTCTGTCCAAGGGAGATAATTATAGGTCTATTAACTGCTAATTACAGTTCTTTATAAGAAAATCAAAGGAATAAGAAGATAATTATATTATGAATTTTATAAATAGGAAGTGACTCTCATCGAGCGTAATGGCAACTGAAGGCAGCTTTTAAGTGAATCATTATAAATAATGCTTTATAAAAAGAAATACAATCACATATTTCTTCCTCTATTCCTACAATTGTTTGATTCATTCTCTTATTCCATATATTATGATTTGATTTTTTGATTTATTTCAAGTTATTATTGTAATGAGTGTGTCTTCACTATTCTTATTATACAATTTCCCATTTCAAGGTTTATGTTTTTATAAATCCAGAATAGAATCAGTCAATATTGGCTTGAAAATACACTCCACAAATTGTTCCTAACCTTGAAACAAATCTATGAATAAATGTTTGTCAGCTCAGTTCAAGTATGCTAGACACGGTAGTATAAAATGAGGGCTTGGCAAACAATGATTTAGGAGTGTTACCATGTCCATTGCAACTCTTAAGGTGGAATGCAAAGCAGGTGCGTGGAGAAGCCCATAGGTCTGCGCTATTGAAGTTTTAGGTGAGGTGCGGCACGGCATGCGTGTGTCTAACCTCATCCCTTAAACCAAGTGAAGACCACACTGGAAAAATGATCAAACTCCATTTTTTACATGTTGAGTTACTTCCCCTACTAGATTTGACTACAGTTAAACTGTATAGTTATTTATAATACAACTGTAAAAATGGTCAGACTCAATGGTTATTTAGCTTTTAAGTTTACCCATCCACTGAAAGAATGCTCAGATTTTGAAGTTTAAAATCCAAATTACTCAAAATGATAAAAACTGTGAGTTTGATCATTTTTCCAGTGTGGTCTTCAAGTGTTTACATGCCATGTCCCACCAAGGTGGAACAATCGGAGCAATAACCCAAGGTTGTAGGTTTTCTGTTAGAGTTTCCTTCTCCTAAGCTGATGCCTGAGCTGGCTGTAGAGGTCTACCAACCCTTCAAAGTATTCAGACAATATGGCTGACCTGGTAGGACAAGGCTCAGGTCCTGGACTCTCCGAGTATAACATATGGGCAAAGTAGGACGACTTAACCGTCAAAAATGGATTGCATCCTAAGGACTGATTTGACCGATCACCGCTAAAGAAGCTAACATTTTTTTTTACTTTCATACTAAGCTGGCATGGCAATGACTGTTTGAGTTTTTGTAAAAAACGATTATTTTATTTATTTTATTAAATCAAATATTGTAAACCATTTTTATTAATTTTTGACTACTATTTACATTCATCCTAATTTTTAGTTTGTTTAATCACAATTTCAGTAAGGCCAATAAGGAAGTGTTATTGTTTTATTCGTTTATTGTAAACCATTGTGATTTTAAAAAACACTACTAAAAATTAAGATGAGCGTAAATAGTAGTCAAAAATTAATAAAAAATGTTTTATAATACTTGATTTAATAATAAAATAAAATAATCGTTTTTTAAAACTCAAACAGTCATTGCAGTAAGAAAGTAAAACAATGTTAGCTTCTTTAGAGGTGATCAGTCAAATCAGTCCTTATGATGCAATCCATTTTTGACAGTTAAGTCGTCCTACTTTGCCAAAATATGCACTAAGTAAGTAAAAGTAATCTTTGTAAAGTAAATCTGTGTAAATTTGGTTAGATTCACTTTATTTAAATCAGATGATCGAAAAGTTAGGAACTGCTGCTCTAAAATGAGAACAGTGTTATTTGTATATTTCTCTATGTATTTACTTGATTGGGGGTGGAGGTCAGAGTGACTTAACGGTTCCTGGCTTGGAAAATGGAATCGGTAAGCCAAGTTCAATTTCAAGC
Source organism: Architeuthis dux (assembly GCA_006491835.1). Taxonomy (NCBI): domain Eukaryota; kingdom Metazoa; phylum Mollusca; class Cephalopoda; order Oegopsida; family Architeuthidae; genus Architeuthis; species Architeuthis dux. Next base: position 2,376,783 of record VCCN01000667.1, read on the forward strand.
CAAGGCTGTTTGCATTCTGACTTACTTGACTTAAGCCCTTTTTACCCCATGAGGAGCATAGGCCATCAACGACGTCTCTGGGCAGTCTTCTCTATATCCCTCCAGGAGTGTCCGCCTCTCGCTGTTTGCATTCACTTCGTACTAATCTCTTCTCCCCCTAGTTATGGGTAAAATAACAGTGCAGACTGGGCTCGTTATGGTTGGCAACCAGTCTAGGAGAAGGATAACTCTGAATTCAAAACCATGAGTGGAATCCACTCCTCCCCTAACTATAAGGTAAACCTAGCAAAAAGATTTGGGAATTGGGGTTGCAATCCCACCCCGTAAAAACCCCCTTGCTGAAGATGATCGGTGTGCAAGCTAAAGGACAGATCAGATCCAGAATTTACTTCATTGATAAATGCTTTGTTAAAAATAGTGATGTACCGAAATATCAATCCGGATTCACAAAATATTATCACTGCCACCATGTGAATCCGGCACCGGATATATGTATTCCATCAATCTTTATTATTATTGTATGAAGTATTGTAATACACTATTTTTATTAAATTTGACTAGTTTTAATTAATTAATTGTATAAAAGCAACTAAAATTAGGATGATGATAAAATCTAGTCAAATTTAATAAAAATATGATATGTATTCCAGTACATCACTAGTTAGAAGAGAGAATTTCATAACTTTTCAAGAAAAGATTTGAAATGAGAAGATCTAGTTAGTCACATCCTCTCTAATTTCAGAGCCTTTTATTCAAGGAAGAGAAACTAGTTCATTTTTTTTTTAATTAGTACTTATGAAATTATTATTACAAATTTTGTTACATTTTATTTTTTAATAAAAAGGTTAAACCATTTTTCAGACTTATTTCGGGGAAAAAATATTGTTTTCGATGCCGCGAAAGTCAGTAAGTATAATAATGTAGCCATTGAGTGGATTTTGGTCCCTTTTTCTCAAATCTGTTCTCTAGGTATTCATCTTTCTTTGTTTAAATTTGTCTTTCTTGGGTTTAGTGTTCATCTCTCATCTGCTGCTCTGCCCTAACCTCTCAGTTCTCTTTGGGTTTGGTTCTTTAATAGTTTCTAATGTAAATTAGAATTAATTCTTTGTAACCTTTTTATGGTCATTTGCACCAAAGAGTCTCAGTATATTTTTGTTGATGAAATATTAATTCAAAATCATTAACTGTGTTTTATATTGATTAGAAAACAAATAAAATGGCTATTTCAACCATCATTTTTCTTTCACTTTTTTTCTTCTTTAAATAAGTGTTAGGACAGTTTGTTGCCGTAAAATCATTGCTGGTCAATTTGTCGTGTGGTAAATTGGTTGATAGGACAATTTGTCTCTGATATCTGCTATTTGTTTACCTTTGTTGGTTTGAACAATATTTATTAATACTCATTAATAAATCTGTAGAATCTGTTTATAAATCACCAAATATCTGTCCATCTGTGTTAGCAAAACTCAAGAACGACCAGAGGTATGACCCCCAAATTTTCTGTGGTTACTAATGGGACCCCGGAGCAGGTTTTTAGCAATTTAGTTTTTCAAAATTCCACACCAAAATGAATTACTAACACAGGGACAGACATTTAGTGAATTATAGTAATTTTATTAATTTTCATTTGGTCTCAAGATAGAAAGGTTGATACATTAAAATTACAATATGATCTTATTTTAGGATCAAAATAGCCAGAATTTTCCTGGAGAGTATCCTTATTGTTAAAGTTAGAAAAAGTTAAATAAAATGATTGGTAGTTTTAATTTTAAAAGACTAGTTGAAAACCCACCTTACCGGCAGGATTTTTTTCAGCTACTAATGAAAATGCTTCATCTCAGAAATTTAGACAACTTAATACTCAAATGCTAAATTGCAAAAATGTATTCAGGGAGAAGAAACCATCCAAAAGTGAAAATACAAAGATCTGAACCAGCGAATAAAAATGTGATAGAAAAATACGATTTTTGAACAAAAAGTTAATATCTTAAAAGCAGGCCAAAGATTTAAGACAAAAAAGTTATTTCCCTTCAATATACGGACATAGGCAAAAATAATCCCTTACTTAAAAATTGTTTAGTCATGCAAGACAAGGCTAAAAAATAACAAAACAGAGAAAGATTAAAGTGCGTATCAAGTAAAAAAAACTTCATATAGCTCAACGCAAATAAATTTCCATTTGTTTAAGATTATTTCAAAGTCAAAACTAAGTAAATTTGTGGCATAAAAATCTTTTTAGAACGAAAATCATAACTGATACGGTTGTTCAACAGTTTTGTGACATGTGACTGATCATCCTAAAATTATTTTAATACATACAAAACAATTAAATAACAATGTTTTGATACACAATTTTATACAAAGTTATTTTATAATTTATTTGCTCATTGCATTCTTCAAGGCAAATAACTTTTTATCATAAATCTTTGGACTTAACTCTTGTATGTGTAACCTTTAGTTTTAGTTGGTACTTGTCGATTTGAGTCGTACGAAAAGGAATGTGGATGACATCACACAAACATGTGAACCAGTCACACAAAAAGAGTGCAGATTAATTCTGTTCACATTTTACTGATTTAAAGATTCATTATTTAAAAACATAAAAATAATTAAAAACACTCAAAGAAACCAAGCAATTTAATTTATTTAAATACCAAACAATTGAACGATCAATTCAAATTATTTAAATACAAACAAGCAGAATAGAAACTTTAATTTAAGGTGTAATGTACCATTGAGAGATGTGTAAACTAATATTATCAAAGCATCAGTGAAATGCAAACAGAATTAATCTACTCTCTTTTTTGCATGACTAGTTCATATGCTTGTGTGATATCAGCCACATCTGTTTTCAGACTTCACAAATCAACAAGTACCTTTTATTCAAATAGTTCTTTGAACAATTGAACTCTTTCTTGTTGTTTGTATTGTTACCATGACATGTTGGCCAATCCATTCTTCGGCCTTCTTCAGGTGTAATATCTGAATGTGATGAGGTAAACAGAAGTTTTTTTTACTCCAATGGAGGCAAACAGGATTCGGTTGTTTTTTTTATCCTTGCCTTGTCAGGTTTGGATATCCATTCCTTGTCCCTGTTGAGTAGTGGAAGCCACATTGGGTTGAACTCCACACTTGTCTGACTAATACATTCAGTCGACATGATACATTGGAGTAAAAAACTTCTGTTTACCCCATCACATTCGGATATTACACCTGAAGGCCAAAGAATGGATCGGCTGAAATATCATGTTAACAACACAAACAAGGAGTTGAATTGTCCGAAGAACTATTTGAATGTTAATGACCATTCTCAAAACTATAGAAAAAAAAAGTACCTTTTAGTTTTTTAATTTTGAACATTTCTGGTGAGTTGGTGACAAATTGACCGGCGACCAACTGACTGGATGCCAGATTAATTATGGGGGAGGGTAAAGGTTCTTGCTTTACTAATTTACATGTATATTTTGTGCTCCCAATATAATTCCTAACTGCTCGGGCTTATCAATAACCTGATTATTGATCATGTGTGAGAATCATTGATTTTATTTTTTTGTGCCATACATGTAAATATGAATCTGCCTCTGTCCCCATGGCTACCTGTTGACAAAGATAACCTGACAAAAAACATCTTTTTCTATCTCACTCTCTCTCTATCTCTCTCTCTCACCTTGCTGCTGCTGCTGCTTGGCTGGATATTTGGTAACAGATGAAGGGTATCAATTTATCAGGCCTTGGCAGTCCTCAATTCTGTCAATTTGTCCGTGATAGAAGTAGGCGCTTGCTGCAATCGGTAAGAGAGGCAGCAGTTATCTCATATATATACATATATATACATATATATATATATACATATATATATATATATATATGCACATAATGTGTATTTAGGCAGCAATCTTCCATTTATACATGTTTGATTAGAGACTACAGACAAGGAATGTTTTAATGCACCAATGCCGAGTTTAACGGTATTTCGAAAATCAAATAACGTTCACAGATTTTATAATGGCCAGAAATATAGCCGAACGCGCTCGATCACAAACATTTGGACAATATTTACATTTATTGCATCCAGACGTGCTTTCTCTTGTACGTAAACAAGAAAAGTTAACTCTAAATGTCGTAAACCACCTGATACCGCTCATAATTGACAGCGGAGCTCTTCTGTAGAGGAAACAAAGTTTGTTAAATGTATTATGTCAAATGGAATGAAAAATAAATTTTAAAATTTACCTAAAGTTGAAAGGGAGATAACTTTGATCAGTAGTTATTCCCCTTGATATTAACGTTTAAATTTTCTTATATGAAACTAAGAGTTATCTAAAAAAATTCCAAAAACATTCCTTGTCTGCTGTCTTTAATCAAACCTCTATATTCCATGTGTAATTGCTGATGTGTCGTCTCGTCATTGTTATTGCTGATGTGGTCATTGTTGTCTCAATCATAGCACACCCACAGCTGTCCTTTATATTTTTCTTTAAAAGCTTTGGCATGCATTTTTAGTTGAGTCTGACTCATTTGTTGTCTTTTATCATGCACTTTTGCCTATGCAGACATCTGTATATTTTATACATCTTTTAGTTTTGATTCTACTTAGAGCAGCTTCTTATCTCATCAGTCTGTATAGTGAATAAAGAAATTTTCAATTTCATGACAAACATGCAGAAAGGTATAGAATGGGGAAGAAAAGTTAGTGTGTGTAAATATAATGTATAAAAAATGTTTGGCGATGTATTCCATCATGATGTAATTACCTTGCAATGAATTTACCAGACAGTAAAATTGCAAGTGTATGTAATTTACCATAGACGTCCGCACAAACACACCCAGACTTGATAGTGAGTTTTAAAACATTTGAAGAAACAAGACAAAATAACTAAAAGGAATTGAACAAACAAAAAAACGTACAGAAAAAGAATTGAAAGAAATGATAAAGTCTCTGGTACGTCCCCATCTGGAGTTTGCTTCCTGCATATGGTCTCCTTACAAAGTACAACTCAGATGCTATAGAGAGAGTTCAGAGGAGAGCCACCAATACCATTCCAAGGCTGGGAGATATATCTTACACTGAAAGACTAAAACAACTTAATCTAGAAACCCTTGAATACAGAAGAAAACCTGCTGATCTACTAGAAGTCTATAGAATCCGGAACAACATACATAAGTGGATACTGACGTTCATTGCTCAAAATGCCCTGATAAGAAAATGCTGACTTCATCTATCTGCAGTAAAACCAGAGGACACAGCCATAAACTACAAATTCAGACCTCCACTGGTGTTAGAAAAAATTTCCTCACAGCAAAAGTAGCAAACGCATGGAACAGCCTAAATGAAAAGACAGTCACATCCGAGAATATCAATATTTTTTAAAATAATCTTAATTCTGATATCAGACATACCAAATTTAACTACCACTTTTCTTATTAGTTTAAACCCAGCCTAACTATACTGAAGCTGGCTTAATGACACAATTAACTGCTGTCAAAAAAAGCCTATTTCAAATATAAAAAGAAAAATGAAGTGAATGAAAGAGAATGGAAGGAATAAAAGAACTATTGAATGAAAATGTGAATAATTTTTTTATTTTTTTAATAAATGAATAAAAAAGATAAAATGAAAGTAACCTACAAACCAGCCATTAGTCAACCTTTAGTAATCACAAAATCAATAATCAGTAGACTACATCTGGAATTATCAACCATTATTAATTTTTGTATTTTCTTGCATCTCGAATTTCTTTTAATTTTTTACCGCAACTTACTCAGACCATCAGTCTACAGCAGTGAGTAAACAGTGCAGATTGAAAATAAAGAATAAGCTATAGGCGAGATTTGAACTCCTATCCCATTTTACCCCAGGAAGCTGCCTATGGCACTGCTTTTACTGACTGAGCTACTAGAGCTCTTACGACTGCCAAAAGATCAAATATAACCCTTAAACTCCTCTTTCATCCTTTCTCAATTGTTCAGCGCCATGCTTATTGTTTTTACGTTCACTAGTCGTATAATTGAACAGATTCAAATAACATCAGCACCACAAAGACTGAGTTCAGTTGTCCAAACAAATGCTGGAATGTTAATGACTCTTGTCAAAATTATAGATAAAATTGCATAAAATAATTCATGCATTATATAGGAGAACTATTGTACTCGTATACATGTCCTTGAATTCATGAGGTGTGTCCAAGTTCCTAGTGCCTAGAGACTGATTACACAGTTGAAAACATGTTTTCCACTCGGAAATTCTGTAAACTCCTAATACAAAAGACCAAAGCAGATTAGAGACAAATCTTTAACTTTCAAATATGATAAATTTTTTGGCTCGTGTAAAAGAGAAAATAAATCAATGAAAGTAACTTATTGATTCCTATTATTTGTGTCGACTGAAGGTCGCCTGTGAATGTAACATTGCTCACCAGGGTTACCAGATTTGACCAGAGGGGGAGACAATCCAAGCTTTATCTCCTAGACTTACCCAACATAGTCATTGGAATAGCGTTGAATTAGGTAATCAAGCAAGTCTGGAGGCTGAGGTTCAACAACAGCCTCCCAAAATCGATGCTATTCCAATGCCTGTGTTGGGTAAGTCTCAGCGATAAAGCTTGGATTGTCTCCCCCTCTGGCCAAATCTGGCATCCCTGTTGCTCACATACCTCTGCTTTATTGATTCTAAAAACCTCCTTGTGGTATCAATCTAGCTAATCTCTACATTAATTTGTTATTATTAAATATTCAGTTAATCATTTCTCCCTTTACTGTGATTTCTTTAGCCACAATCTTTTTCAAATTCTTTTTATAGGCTTTTTGTTCACTTTTCTGTGAAATGATCATCTTTAATTCAACCATAAAGTTGGTAAGGATCTAAAATTAGATACAGCTCTTGCCAACTGAGCTACTAGAGCTCTTACGGCTGGCAGAAGATCAATTCTAACCCATAAACTTGTCCCTCATCCTTCCCTGATTTATGCTACATGAAAATGTTTAAATGACTGATTCTTTTAGCTCTAAATTGAGATGTGCTATCTATTAACTTGTTTTGCTGCAATTGTCTGCCATGAGCGACCAGAATGTCGACTGGTGACAAAACTTTCAGTGAAATATAACCTTAAAAATTAGGCAACTTTGTTGATATTTTTTAATATTTTGGAAACACATCTTGTCCTCTCAAAAATATTTTTCAGTTTAATATACCACTATCATTATGATAAAATATCATTATGATAAAATATCATTAGATTTTGAAACCATCTAAATAGTTTGATTTGTTCCATGAATTAGTTTCCTCATCTTTATTGTTTTGATCACACTTTGGTTGATGCACTCTCCAGCCTTCAAAATTATGTCAAGGTTTTTTACATGTGAAAGAAGCTTTTCCTTGAATGTTTCAAAGGCCTTTTACATCTATTCCAAAATATATCATAATGTACACAGATATATTTCAGACATCTATCATTTGTTTATTTCAACCATCTGCAATCTGAATATTAGATATATTACCAAAGAATCTGTGCCCACCCCCCAAACTATGTCTGGTTCCAGGGGTGTTGCTCCGATCAGACTGCATCTCCTCATTGCACCAGGATGGCTAGGGTCAGGGCATTCCCTGAGGCCTGTGGTGTGCCCAAAAGGGTAAGGCTAAGGAAACTGAACAATTTTTGTCCCTGCCCACGCATAAGCATGTGGGTCCCTACATTAAACTTGACCTTGTGTCACATTCTGCCCTGATGGTGTGGTGAATAAATACTACCTTTAGTGTATACATATATCATGAAAGCAAAGATAAGTGTATTATTTATTTGAATTTAAGATCTAAGGAAAATTTTATCCATAAATTATTGTTGCCTAAATTGGAAAGTAATATTTAACTCTTAACTTCATGAACCACCTGAAACTGCTCATGAACACAGTGGAACTTTTCAATGAATAGAATTTTTAAAAAATGTAACTCTTTTGTGAAGAAAAAAATGTACCTGCAAGGGAAGTAACTCTGACCAGAAGTTATTGCTCTTGATTTAAGATTTAAGATTTGAAATTTTTAATATGAATTTAAATCATTAACACACACAGAAAAAAATCCTTATCTGAATAATTATGAAATACAAATTTAATAATTTAAAATCATTAAATAATTTTTGCGAAGTGGGAGTCTTAATATAAAGTTACTGAAACCAGAAAACTGGTATAAGAATATTGAATAACTTAATAAGCAAATATGTAATATTCAAAATTGAGAAAATTAACTACATTTTTTAATACAAATTTATACTTTATTTTATACAAAATACATACTGTATGTGTCGATGTATAAGACAGAATTTGAACCTTAAAAACATCATCCCCAAACCAGGGGTCATCTTGTACACCAAATATAATATCCAAACCATAACATCATGTGGTTTAGAGTAACCAATGGCAGCAGAGAACACCGTAAAACACTTTATTATGAATAGAAATTCTGGGAGTCGTCTTATACACTGACATATATGATACTATTTTTTTAATTTTTAATTTTTTTAAAATTTTTTGTTAGTATAAAATTCATTGATTTTTAAAAAATATCATTTTGAATTAGTGTCGATCATAAGAAATATTTATTTATATAAATATGTATTTCTTTATTAGTCAAGAGTAAGTAAAATGTTTTTTCTTTAACTATTCCTGCTTTTCTTTTTGCATTCTGATTAGAATATAGATTTGCCATTCAAATAGTTTTTCAGACGATTGAATTCCTTGTTGTTTGTGTTGTTCATTGTACAGCCTTCTTCAGATGTACTATCCAAATGTGATGATAGTCAACAGAAATGTTTTTCTCTGTTGGTAGCAATGTTTATAATGTAGGATTTGGGTGTAATCTTTTCCTTTCCTTGTTAGGCCTGGATTTACATAGATTATCCCTGTTGAGTAGCGGAAGCCACATCAAGTTGGTGTTTACCACCATCAGATTTGGATAGTACACTTGAAGAAGGCCAAAGAAGGGATCGGCCGAAACATGTTAACAACGCAAACAATAAGTAGTTCAATCGGCCAAAGAACTCTTTGAATGTTAATGACCCTTGACCTCAAAACTATAGACGGTATAAATTGGCCACTTTTTAGTTTTTCTATCTTTTCCTGAAATTTATTCAATATTTTGTTATTCATTTTATTTCATCATATTTTGTTGGCAAAAATATTCTTCCAGAAAAGTACAGAAATTTTTCTCTACAATCATCATATATATGATAATGCCTGTCACACTTATAGTATCATATTAAACTACCTAATTTTCTTTTCTCCCATCTCTTTTCCTACCTTCTTATTAAACTACATAACTTTCTTTTCTTGGATCAAGTTTACATCAGGCACCCTAAAAATTGTCGAATCAAAAAGGGACAAATTTTGCCTCGACACCAGTAATTTTCGATAAAAAACTTTCTTTTTTTTTTTTATTTAAAAAAAATTTTTTTTTTTTTATAAACTAACAAATTTTCGTGGTTATAAGTATTTTTTGTGCTTTCATTCCAACCTTTTTCTATTTTTTATTACACTAAGTTGACATTTTCTCAATGACTGTAAAATTTAAATGCTAATAATCGCTATAAAAGCCCAAACCTAGTTTTACGAAGAATATAGATTGAAAGCACAAAAGATACTTTTTATTTTTCCGGGAGAAAGTATCTTAGTAACTGCAAAAAAAAAAAATCTAATATAATTAACTTCAAACATAAACAGTGTCTAGGCAAAATGTGTCCCTTTTTGATTCAACAATTTTTAGGGTGCCTGATGTAAACTTGATCCCTTTTCCCCTTCTCCCTTCCTACAGTGTCTGTCACAGTTATAATATCAGTAGCAGCCATCAGCCAAGCCTGTTGTACACTTATTATAACTAACTGCGAAGCGACGGGTCATGGAGTAGTTTTCTTGGTTCTAAAAATGTCCTTTACATAAACGGGTGGCTTATGAGTTAAAGAATCTCTACCAAGTCTTCTTTCTTTTCATAATTCTTTCTTTTTCCCTTTGATTAAAAAAGCTCAGTAATGTTGTCTTTTTTCATTTTATCTGTTTGCTTGTTTCAAATTGTCTTGTTTTTTGGTTGGCTCTGGATGTTACTCCCGTTGTGTCAGACATGCACTCTGCAAAATTTCTCTCTTTCTCTGTCACTCTATTTTTTTTATCACTGGGTGTCGTAAGTTTCTAGTTCTTTATATCTTTATAGATTTGCATGTTAGCACATAGGAAAATATCTTTAGATTTTCATTTTTTTTTTCTCTGACACGTGACTTTAGAATTTGTTCTTCATTCACGTTGGTTTATTTAACTTTTGGCATTCCTGACATTTCCTATTTCCAAATGGCCGCCACTTTAGCTGCTGCTGATAGTGGAATCATCCGAGTCGTCTGCTGCTGCTGATGGCAAATTTAAAGTAAAAAATGCAGAGAGCAATTTCAACATTTTTCCACTTTCTGAAGTTAAAATGGCTGAAGGACACCTGAACATGATAGGCCCACATATATTGTACCAATGCAAGTCAATAGAAACTTGTTACCTAAAAACACTAACCCTAAACCCTAAAAATAGCAACCCTAACCCCAACACTAACCCTTAAGCTAAAAACACTACCCCTAACTTATCTTTTGTTCATTTGTATTTATTAAGCTTTTGCCTGAATAAAAAAATCTATAGTCTCTTAACCACATGAAAATTGCCTGATGTCAGTAGACAACTTAAAAACTGCAAAGAAAAAAACTGAAAATGCTGTTCTGAGGAATCTTCTCGTCTCTTTCTTTGACTTTAAATTCGTCATCAGCAGCAGTGGACGACTCAGTCGATTACGCTATCAGCGTCAGCTGAAGTGTCGGCCATCTGGAAACAGAAAGGTAATGATAGCCTAACTTTTTTCTTTATCCAAATCTCCAGTAAAAAAGACAATTTGATTTACAGACGTTTTCTTTCTCTCTTCATTTTCTTTATCTTCTCCTAACTGAAAATCATTTCAATTGCCATGAATTCTTTTTCATGTCAAAATTGTGGATAAACTTGCTGGCTTTAATTGTAGCTTTTGATATTCTTGCTGACGTAAAGCTTAACCTTTAGCACTCAGCAGTATTGGAACCAGCGCACAAAGGAAATTAATATGCGAACAAAAGATTTCAATCAAATAGTTCTTTGGACGATTGAATTCCTTCTTGTTGTTAATACAACGTTTCGGCCGATCCATTCTTCGGCCTTCGTCTACCCCATCACATTTGGATATTCCACCTGTGGAAGGCTGAAGAATGGATCGTCTGAAACGTTGTGTTAACAACACAAATAACAAGGAGTTCAATCGTCCAAAAATCACTTTGAATGTTAATGACACTTCTCAAAACTATAGAAAATAAAAGATTTCAAATTTTGTAGATAGCTTACTGAGTTTTTATTGAAAAAATATTGATTCACTATGTTGAAGTCAAAAGTGCGCACATACTTTTGTCACCAGAAAAAATTTGCACAAAATAAGATTTTTGTGCCCACTGATGACAAAAAATTAGAGGGGGACATTGCTCAGCATTCTTTTTCAAGAGTGCCAAGATTTTGTGCACTTAGTAAATTTGAAAACCTGTAACTTGTATGAACAGACATGTTCATACATCACTGAAATGACATAAAATTGATATGACAACACCTGCAAAATTCAAACAATCGTTAGGTGATGGGAGTTGCCAGCAGTGGCAGGATAAACTTTTTGCTCGGCGAACAAAGTCACCTGCCTAGTGCTAAAGGTTAAGTTAATTTTGCGATTGTTTATATATAATGTTTTTATAAGCATTGTAAGCTTGAACACTCTATGAATCATAATGCAGAGTGTTCAAGCTTCAAAATTTAAAAAAAAACGAGCATTGTAGCTCTAAAAATAATGAAAATATCAACTTTTTACAAATGGTTTGTTGGACACTTATCATACGCAACCACTCATATATATAATATATACACAAGGGTGGATCAATAAGTCCAAAGCTGACAGTTATTAGCTGAATTTTGATCCGGAATTTTCACTGTATAATGTTTGATCGCTGTGATTAATGAAGACGCATTGGGTTAAGTGCATTGATAAGAAAGGAGATTATGTTGAAATATTTGTTGTGTAAAATAAATTCTTTTTTTCATCATTAAGCTATGGACTTATTGATGTACCTATGTATGTATAGGGTCTGTCTAGAAGGTATCAAACCATTTAATATTAATGAGAAAAAAACCTACTTAGGGCAATATTGCTTTAGTCCCCTTCAGAGTACTCCCTTTGGGATATCACACACATCCCGTCTCTTCCACTTTTCAAAGCAGCCTGAAAAGTCCTCTTCAGAGATCGCCATTGGCTGCTTCATCACATTCTCCTTAATCTCGTCTATGGTCATGAATCTCCACCCCTTTCTCTCTGAAAAAAGCCAGATGTCACAGGGAGACAAAATTGGACTGTAGGGGGGAGGCTGACAGACCTGTGATGCGATGTCTTGCAAAAAAAACCTGCACAAGATGTGAAGAATGACTCGCACAGTTATTATGAATGCAACAGTCACACAATACACAAGCTCTCTCAATAGCATCACATTGCCAACTGAGTAACCCTAATGGAGAGTGTCTGTTCATGCATGTCCAGTAAGGTCCCCTTTAATTTGTTGCCAAGTTACATCAAGGACACGCTACTCGTTTTCAAGATATTCAAAATGGCTAGATCCTTTCTGGGCAGACCTTATTTGTGTACTCACAACAAATTTGTTTCATACTTATCTGTGATTATCAAGTGAGTGGTCTTAAAAATATATATATATATATATATATATATGAACTATTTTGTATTACTTATTCTTCTGATATCATAACCAGTCTTATTACTTGTTATTACATCTGAGTAAGTAATCATGGATCAGTTCCAAAAACAACCAAGATGAGAATGGTTATTCAAAGGAATCAATAAAAAATAAAGTTGTGATCTCTTTAAAAATAATACTAAAAATCTTAAAGAATGAATCTTTCATTTAAAAAGATAACATATTCATTCAAGCAAATAGAAGAATTATACCAAATTTTTATAAAGATTCTTTTAAGATGTTGAAAATGGCCTAAACTGCCATAACATGTACATCAGAAGACATACACCAATACACAAGATGGAACTATGTTCATAAAAATGTTAATTTTAAGGGGTTTTTTTTAAATTTTGAAGTTTTAGAATTTTAATATTTTATAATGTCTAGAACACTGAAATTGAAAATAATTTTCAATATTTTTCAGTTTCATAGTTTGTTTTTGTAAAACATTTTTTCCTTTTTACCTTATACAGAAGAAGCCATTTATTATAATAATGTTATCAAAATAATTCCTTAATACTTTATTTGAAATGAATTAAGAATTTCTTTTTATTATTATCGTCGTTGTTCTTGTTATTATTGTTGTTGTTGTTATTGTTGTTATTTTTATTATTAAAAAATTTTATAAAGTAACAATGAATTTATAACAATGAATGTAAATTCATAGCAATGGATGTAAATTCTAATTTTTATATCCTTTGCTCAATATTATCAGGCAGTTATTGTTATCAAAAAGATCCAGTCCCAAAGTGATCACAATAAGCGGCTTCCTCTGTACATTGTTTTAAACAGCTTTTACTTTTATCGCATTGTATTAATAATCATGTAACACTTCTATTAAAAACTAATTTCATGTTAATAAGGAAATCCAAATTAAAAATTCTTGTATTTCATAACATTATTTCTTTAATTAATAATTTGGCAATTCTGTAATTCCAGTTTCAATAAATGTTTGTTCTTCTACCCTAAACCAGATAATTCAAAGAAACGTGACTGGTATACGACGAATAGGCGCTCATCCTCATTTGCCTCATTGTAAGTCAACAACATTCTTTATGCTAAATAATCACTTTTTCCCTCTCCAGTATATTTATCTTGATTTTTTTTAAAAATGTTTTTGTATACTTTGTTTTCTTTTTTAACTCATGAACCAGTTGATACTGCTGCTAAATGATAGTGGAACTCTTCTATGAATAGAATAAAAAGTAATGGAACTCTTTTGTGAATAGAATTTTTTTTTTTTTTTTTTTTTTTTCTTTTAAATAAAATAAATTACCTAACGGTCACAGGGGGGTTATTTCCATTAATATATGATTCAAAATTTGTTATATGAATTTAAGAGTTAAAATAATTTTTAAAGTAGACTTATAAATCATTCATCTCATTCATTTAGAATGAGATGAATGATTTATAAGTCTACTTTAAAAATTATTTTAACTCTTAAATTCATGTAAAACGACTTTATTTTCAATATTCTTATTAGTAGTAGTAATATTATCTTTTTTTTTAACCATCATTAATTTTTTACTAGTATTTCTTTTTAATTTTTGTTGCTTTTCATTGCAACAATTCAGACCTTTAATCTACGACTGTAAGTAAACAGTATGGATCAGAAATAAAGCTCTCACCAAGAGCTTGACCTTTATTAAAAGGTTTCTAAAGGACTGAGAATATACAAATAATTAAAAATCTTCAAACATTCCTTCTAGAAAATAAAATAAATAACAAACTTGGAAATTGACTGCTTGTATTGACAGTGGAACTCTTCAGTGAATAGAATTAAAAATAATGGAACTCTTCTGTTAATTGAATAGAAAATCTTTTTTAATTCACCTAATGATCAAAGGGGGATAATTTCAATTTGGAGTTATTTCCCTTCATAAATTAAGAATTAATAAAATGTTATCTTCGTTTTGAACATTAAGATTCATTTTCTGGCTGCATCAAAATCGTAAAGAAATAAACTTTTTAAAAATACTTTTGAGCTGTAAAAACACGAGAAATAAATTTTCCTGTTATTAATTTCATGTTGATTTTAAAGGATATTTTCTAACAAAATAATATTCCCTGCTGAGGCGGGGGTGGGGGGGTCTTATATGCCATCAAATAATGTAAGTTTTTTTTTTTTTTTTTTTTTTTTTTTCTCCCTTATTTTATTTCTTTTTTTCTTTTGTAGATTTAACTGGCAGTGCTGATGGCAGTGTTCGAATGTGGGAGTGGGGACACCATCAGCCTCTGTCTTTACTGCGTCAACCAGGATGTTTTTCAAAAGTCACAAAAGCTTTGTTCAATGCTCAAGGCAACAAGGTAAGCAGTGCACGACATCCCTCTGTTTTCTTAAAGATGCAATCTAAAACCGGTGAAGGTGAACCTATGACACGCAATGGTCTTGGAAAAAACAAACCTTTTAATTTCATTTTGTCATCCTAGTTTTATAAGTATATTTAGAAATTTCAAGTTCTATTTTATTAAACTCTTCGTTTTATATAAATATATTAGAAAAATAGGCCGCTTATCTGTAAGCATTTACCTAAAACTGACACTCCGATAACAGGATAATTGAAAAAAATGTAATTTTCGACACACTATGCTAAACAGCTTCGCCATCACTGCTATAAACCGATGCCATCTATAGTAACATCTTTTCACACACACACACACACACACACACGTGTGTTTTTGTTTTTATATCATGTTGATTTTGAAGATTATTCTATACCAAGACTGAACCATTATTAATTTTTGACTAGTATTTATTTCATCTTTTTTTTACTAGTATTTATTTCATCTTTTTTTGACTAGTATTTATTTCATCTTTTTTTGACTAGTATTTATTTCATCTTTTTTTTTTACTAGTATTTATTTCATCTTTTTTTTTTACTAGTATTTATTTCATCTTTTTTTTTTGACTAGTATTTATTTCATCTTAATGTTAGTTGCTTTTTATCATGACTACTCAGACCATAAGTCTACGGCCAAGACTTAATAATGGTTGACAATGCTTCATCTAATGAAAAAAACAGTTAATTTTTGTTATACTTGTTCATCGTTCAATAGTCTGAATATTTGTTTTTTCTCATTGCTTGTTTTTAGTGTTGTGTAAGTGACGCAGAAGGATCCGTTTGTCTTTGGCAAGTTGGAATTGGGAGTAACTTCAGCAAAGCAATCATGGTAAGTTCCACAGCTATATATTCCTTTGATTTACCAATTCCTAATTCATTCTGCTTATGTGAAAGCAACCATCCAACCAGTGCCATGCCGCTTTAGTCGAGGTCTTTTTCCTTTTTATAGAGATGGGAAGATCTTCTCATTAAACAGTTAAGAGACAGCTTACCTAAAGAGCGTTTAGAGCACTAGAATTTTCAAGTCCTCTATTCAGTACCAATTAGTTGGAGATTTGGTATCGTACTCTGAAAGGCCGAGCCAGATTAAGATTTTGTAGGCCCTTGGGCTACAGGTACTGTGAGGCCCCCAGTAGTAATTTCAAAGGGAAAAAAAAGGAAAAAAAGTGATTGCTTCACGGCCTTTTGGCAAAGTGTAGTATCTGTTCTTTGGAACCGCCATGGCCTCGAAGTTCAGAGAACCATGGCCCTTCCAGGGTCCTTGTGGCATCTCGGGTTGGATAAAGGTTGGGGAGGGAAGGGGTGGAGATCCCAAAAGCTTCTCAGGACGATTCCTCAGCATGCTAATGCTGATCGCCTCCCGACCAGCTGGCCAAGATATCCTGCACAACTTCTCTCAGGACGATACCTGAGCATGCCACAAGGACCCCCGAAGGGCCGTGCTTCTCTGAACTTTCAGGCCATGGCGGTTTTGAAGAACAGATACTACACTTTGATCTTAGTCAAAAGACTGCAAAGTGATCCCGGAAGTGAACGCCTTTGGGCTGCAGCCTCTAACGCCCATGCTGAAAGGGTCACTCACCCAACTAGTGATTTCCTGTAAACTGAAGTGAGCTAACTCTTATACCATCTGAAGTTATCGTTTGATGAAAGTTAAACAAAGGTAAAAAGAAATTAGTTCTGCATGTTTTTTAATTTTAGTATCTTCAGTGATGCTATAAAATTAATTATTTAGTTTATTTGAAGGACTTATTGGATACAATGTGATAAGTTTGATGGTCAAAGTTAAAACACCTGGCCCTATTCTAATTGTCATTCATTCAGTGTTGACCAAGACCAACATTGCCTAACTTTATTCATCTAATAGCAACTACCAAAAAATTAAAATGTGCAACATAAAATATAAAAGAGGATAATCTACTCAAATCAGAAAACATTCTTGATTTTAATCGGGATATTTTGAATTACTTTTACAACTAGTATTTTCTACAAAATTAACCTAATACTAAATCAGTATCAGAGGGTTTGATGATGTATAAAACAGACCCTGTAGGAAGGGGGAGGGGAGAAAAGAAAGTTAGTTTGGATCAAGTTTACATCAGGCACCTTAAAAATTGTCGATTTGAAAAGGGACACATTTTGACTCGATACCGAATTTGTTCAAAGTTACTTACAATCAATAAAAAATGGGTTGTTTTTTGTTTTTTTTGTTTTTTTTTTTTGTTTAAACTAACAAATTTTCGAAGTTATTAAGATACTTTCTCCCGGAAAAATAAAAAGTATTTTTTGTGCTTTCAATCCAACTATTCTTCGTAAAACTAGGTTTTGTCACTTTTGGCTTTTATAGCGATTATTAGAGTTTATAGTCAATCAGTAACTGTCATCTTAGTGTAATAAAAAATAGAAAAAGAAGCTTGGATTGAAAGCAAAAAAAATACTTTTTATTTTTTCGAGAGAAAGTATCTTATTAACTTTGAAAATTTGTTAGTTTTAAAAAAAAAAATTTTTTTATTGAATGTAAGTAACTTCAAATATTTCCAGTGTCGAGGCAAAATGTGTTTTTTCATATAAGTTCTGTCTGGAAAGTATCCAGCGATTTAATATTAACAAAAAAAAAAATAGCCTACCTAGGGCAATGGCACCTTAGTCCTCTTCCCTTATCTCAGCGTCCCTTCCACTTTTTAAAACAAAGTCCTTTTTCAGGATCACTATCAGCTGCCTCGCCATATTCTCCTTAATCTCGTCCACGGTTTGAAATTTCCTCCCTTTCAACAGTGAAAAGCCAGAAGTGACAGGGAGCCAAATCTGCAACTGATGGGGCGGCTGACAGACCTGGACGATGCAAGGTTTTGCAAAAAAAAACCTGCACGAGACATGATGAATGGGCCGGCTCAATCATTGAGAATGTGGTTGTAACACAGTACACAAGCTCACTCAATGTTATCTCACAACCGACTGAGTAACCCCACTAGAGTGTCTGTCCACGCTTGTGCAGTAAGGTCCCCCCTGTCAAGTTATGTCACGGCTGCGCAACCAGTAAAAATGTACAAGGTCTGTCCGGAAAGAATCCAGCCATTTTAACTACATCGAGACAGACCTTGTACATTTTTACAATTCATATTTATGACTTATTAGATTAATAGATAGATATTGTACTTAAAGATGCAGACAGCCGCACTATCATGAAAATCTGTGATCAAAGTTGCAGGCAGCCATTCCGTCCTGGTTCTCCTTCAAAGGCTCAGGCATCTACCAACTAGAGGATGTTCACATCCTGTGGTCTAACCACAGTTCAGCCTTACTGTCGGAACATTCTCGCAAAAGGAATGGCAGACCCCCATAGCTAGCTCAGGCATCTGTCAGGAGAACAAACCTATGGGCTCTGCTCCTATTCGAGTCACTCCGGTGCTCCATAGGTTATAAACCCAAGTTGCACTTCACCTTACAGCTTCATTGCTCAAGCTGGTGGGTTACTCTGCACACAGGCCCTGCCATCTATGGTCCTAATGCTGTGGAAAACACTCCCCTAAAATCTTTGTTCATGAAGCCAAGCTATTCATTCTTTTTACATAGATTACATATTACATAGATTACTTATAAAAGTAATGTTGTGCTTTCTTTTCCAGAGCCTACAATGTCATAACAAGACGACGAGTGACTTTGCATTTGTAGGATCCTGTAGTTTAATTGCTACAGCTGGTCATTCTTCAGAAAGTAAAAATGTCTGCCTCTGGGACACACTGTTACCCCAACGAAATGCACTGGTTCATGGTAAGTATCCTTCATGTTTTCTATGAGACTGTACATAAGTATGTGACTAAGTAGATAAAAATGTTGGTTTTAACTATTCACAGCTATTTAAAGTAGTTCGGAGGTCCTCTACTTTGTGTTGCTTTTATCTATTCACATCTATTAAAGTAGTTCGGAGGTCCTCTACTTTGTGTTGGTTTTGTCTATTCACATATATTTAAAGTAGTTCAAAGGTCCTCTACTTTGTGTTTGTTTTGTCTATTCACATCTATTTAAAGTAGTTCAAAGGTCCTCTACTTTGTGTTTCGTACAAAAAGGATTAGTAGTGAACAGTGTTTTTGATGTCTACCACATTTGTTTGAAAGGTGATAGAATATCCATTATATTCGCCATTATTCAAACACATTGTGATCGAGGCTATATCTGAAAAGACATCCTCTGTGTGTGTGTAAATGGGTTGTGTGGAGTCTTTGGTAGTTCAATTGTTACTTTTTTTATTTGTATAGACAAGTTAGTTTTTGTCCATGAATGTACTCTTTCATACATATGCTCCTGGTTTGTCTTAAATTTATTTGTACATCTGTATAAAAAGGATTATGTATATTGCTCATCTAGTGTGAAGTTGTCTATTGTTGGTATAGACTCCTTTTCCTTATAGTAGTATGCTTCATTGGCCACTGACAAAAGTAAATAAAGGGGATTATACAAATTGTTAACTACAACATTCAAAAGATACAATGCTATTATGTGTCAACAACAGGAAATAATTGGATAGTAGTAAAATTTACAATAACAAGGGATTTATTTTACCTTATATACATGGTTGAAATGCATGTCTATACATAGTCCAGTTTGTATTCATGGTGTTGGTGTGTTTCATTATAGGTATAAGTAGCTTTGGTAACATCATTGTACTACTGATTTTTGTCAAACTCCAAGACAAAGTCAGAAGTTGACTTTACTTTCCTACCAGAACAAGAACAACATTCCTCACCAAAATTTTGGATGTGAACCAGTATATAAAATCCCCATTCCCCTACCGTGATTTGAACTCATGACCTAGTGATTGCTAGGCTGGTGTCTTATTAACGGAGCTAAATTGACACGTCTTAGATTTTAAGGAAAATTTATCACATTTAATATATATATACAATACAAAAATTGCATTAATCATCTTCAGTCGGAATAGAAGTTGGAGTGGACTCTGACCCTGCAGGAGCCAGTCTTGTACCTATTAGCGTCTCCAGAGAATGGGTTCAAAAATTGTGTCCTCCGCAGCCAGTCTTGTACCCATTAGTGTCTCCAGAGAACGGGTTCAAAAACTGTCTTCAGCAATACATTTTGATTTTTTTAAAACCTGGCCTTTACTGCTATTATCTGTTGAAAGCTTGATGAAATAACCTTTTTCAAGTATTTTCCAATATTGACCTTGCACCGACTATCATTTGTTTAGGAGTTTTCAAAACCATTTTGATGGACAAAGACTCACTTCAGGAGAAGAGGTTGAAAATCAGTCTCTTATTTCAGGTCAAAATTGAAGGAATTTTACAAATCTGGTATTTAAAAATCTTGTTGATCGATGTAATAAGATTATCGAAAGCAAAGGGGAGTATATCAATGATTAAGTGTATCTTTAATCATCACTATATTTGTGTGATCACCATCCAACAAAAGACAAGAGAAGTAACTTATTCATTGATCACACCCAACATGGCATGCGGCCAAAAGAAGTTGGTCATGTGACTGTTTCTATTGAGTGACTAACCAGACCTGTTTATTAATCACTGCTACCCACAACACTGGTTTATTGCTGGGTTTAGGTTATTCAGGTGTTCTGACATTTATATGTATCTATGTATCTAGACTTCGCCCAGCCCTAACCGTTCATAGTAGAAACTTGAAATTTTGCACACACACTCCCCTCAATGAGTAGGGGAAATGCTTTTTTTGTTTTTTGAAAATTCCCACCCTAAATAGGTTTTTAGAGGGTGGTTCAATATGCAAAGTAAGTTTATGCTAAATTGATCACTAGTTTGTGCCCACTTGTTTTTTGAAAATTCAGATCTTTTTTAGTGATCACAGCCCAACAAAAGGTGAGAGAAGTAACTTATTCATTGATCACCCCTTTTACCAACATTTTAATTGATCACTCCCAACACAGCATATATGGGTGGTGGTGATTCATAATTTCCCTTGGAATGCTAGTTTTTCCTTTTAAGAAATTTTTTTGTGAGAAATCTTATTCATGCCTCTTCTTTTCTGTTCTTGCAGCATTTACCTGCCATGAACATGGCAGCCCCGCAATTGTCTACGCACCTCAGCATCAGCTTCTCATTAGTGGAGGAAGAAAAGGAGAAATTTGTATCCTTTGCTCATAAAAAAGGCTTTGTGTTTAGTTTTTAGTTTTTCTTCTCATTTAGGCAGGGTACGAGGTAAGAGGTTCACTTTTCTAATAAGAATTTAAAGACTTTAAAATATCTAGCCTTATACTTTATATGCATTTCTTTTATCTTTTCCCTCATTTGGGCAGGATACAATATATATATATGGACTGGGTTTTGTTCAGGGTTCTTCTAAGGTAGCAATAA
>VCCN01000667.1:2449294-2459568 GCA_006491835.1 Architeuthis dux
TCCCCCCTTTTTTCTTCTCCCTTATCTCTGTTTTTTTTTATTTCTCCCTCTGTTGTTGACATATGGAACCAAAATATGCTCACAGTTGTTTGAACTTTGTACAAGATAGAAATTGGGTGAGTAAGTTTTTTGTATGTATTTTGATTGTCCCTGTCGTCACCTGCCTCTCATAGAAGGGGACAAATAAACCAGACAGGCATTTGAACTTAGAAGCCGGAGAAAGTGAGGTGTTTTTTCCTTGGGGTAAAAACCCGGTGGACCATGAATGAGTGGTTCTAGCAACTCGTGTCAAAGCAATGGAAAAGAAACCTTTTACATGAGTTTTATTTTTAGAAATACTGCAAATATTCTAAGTGGACTTTCTAAGCAAGAAAAGAAAATCTTGTAATTTAATGTCAGCTGATGCTATAGAGGAAAAAGTGTACACGTCTGAATATTTATTTATAAATATTGACATTGGCTTTGAAGTTATATATATTTATAATATATACTGTTTGATTTTGGGTCAATAATTGATCCACTTAATCTAATCTGATTATCAGTTAAGACATTTCTTGAAAAGATTTTATCACATTTTAAGCAATTTATATCTTGTTTAAACAGTGCAACACATTGACTTACTGGTACGTTGAAGATTGATTTTAAGGAAATCCATGTGTATAAAATTCAATGTGTATCCATATATATATCATCATCATTATCATCATCATCAGCCGTTATAAGTCCTCTGCTGGACAAAAGCATTTCCCATCTCCTTCCATGACGACCTATCTTGTGCTAACCTCTGCCAAGTCTTACTGGCAAACTTTTCTATCTCATCCCTCCATCTTGTCTCTGGTCTTTTCCTACTTTGGTTAATCCCCCCCCCCCATCTATTGGCATCTCTTCTTGCTAGGTGGCCAGTCCATCTCCATTTTTGCTGCTTAATTAGTTGTATAATATCCTTCACTCTAGTCCTCCATATGATCCATGTTGATCTTTTTCTATCTCTTAGAGTTATCCTTAGCATTGCTCTTTCCATGGCTCTGTACAAATCTGAGTTGGTTTTCAGCTCGTTTGGTTAATTTCCATGTTTTGCATCCATAAGTCATGGCTGGTATTATGCAGCCATTGTATACTTTACACTTTAGGCGCATTGGCAAGGTGCTCTTCAGAATGTCTCTATTCATACCAAATGCTTTCCAACCTATTATGCGTCGTTTTATTTCACAGTCATGGTCTTTCTCTAGCTTTATTACCTGTCCTAGGTAGATGTATTTATCGACCTCTTGTAGAATCTCACCTTCTATCTTTATAACTTTTTTGGAGACTTTATCGTTGAACATTACTTTTGTCTTTGTTCTGTTCATCTTTAAGCCTACTTTTTTACTTTCCCTATTTAGATTGATTAACATGTTTTGTAATTCTTCAAATGCTTCCGACGTCATAGAAATGTCATTGGCAAATGTTAAGTTGCTTAAGTATTCTCCATCTATGTTTATTCCCATTCCCTCCCAATCAGTTTTCCGAAAGATGCTTTCAAGGCTCGCTGTGAATAGTTTAGGTGATATTGTATCCCCTTGTCTTACTCCCTTTGCCATCTTTATCTTGTTTGTATCTTTATGTAGTCTAATTATTGCATTGCCATTTTCATATATGTTTTGGATAATTTGTATGTAATTCTCGTTAACGCCTTGTTCACGCATTATGTTGAAGACTGCTGTGTTTTACCGAGTCAAATGCTTTCAAAGGCCAAACAGAGTGGTTTGTTGTATTCTAGGGATGTTTCGATTAGTTGATTTATTGCATGTAGGTGATCTATTGTTGAGTAGCTGCTTCTGAAGTCTGCCTGCTCGCAGGGTTTGTTTTCATCTAGGAGTGCCTGGTAATCAGTTTGAGTATTTTTGTGAATAGTTTATATATGTTAGGTAGTAGTAGTGTAATCGGGCGGTATTTGCTGTGGTCGTGCTTAATCTGTACAGCTGGTTTCATGATTCAATCATCAGATGAACAATTAATGGTATTTAGATAATTTCTTTTATAGATTCATGTGTTGTAGTAATCCCTGCATTTCTCTTATTGGTTGATTTGAATAGTCCAATTGTCTGTCTTGATTTCTTTTTGTGGGTGTTTTCACTTGCACGTGTTTCTGCTATCTTGGTTAGCTTTACCCCTTCTCGGGATATCTGACATTCTTATTACTCTTGTATTCTATACTATCTTTGTGAGGCCTTGTTTGGGGTGTCTCTCTGTCACTAATCTATTTCTTGTATTTTTTTACCACTTATATATATATAAAATGTGTTTAACACTTTTCAATGAGTGCATAGATACTACACTCTGATCATAGGCGATGGGCCAGGGACCGACACTTTGACCCTAGGCAGAGCGTACAGATACTCCGATCCATACATAAATAATTCAGTCATATTTTGACAGGTACTATGCTATATGTTAGTAGATATAATATGTCAAGTTTTATTAATATTTTAGAATTTTTTTTTATATACGGAGGAAGCTGTTTATTATAATCATAGATAATGTTATCAATTAGTAGCTTAATTTAGCACAAGTTCATAAGTGTAAAGCATCCAATCAGGATTGAATTCTCTCCAGTAGTAATAGTCTGTAAGACTCGTTAACCACTGCTTCAATTGAGGTACCCAGATAGTAATCTGTTGGTGAATCCAGCGTAAAACACAAGTTTCAATTGACCAAACTAATAACATGGCTGTCAGAAATTCTATACCTTTACTTAACCCTGGTGGCAAAGAGTAATAGTTATCAATTGCAAGATAAAAGCCCTTGTCCATTACAAGTTATCCATTGGAAGATAAAAGCCCTGACTCACAGATAAAACTTAGTTGACAACAATCAAAACTAGCATTCCAAAGGAAATTATGAATCACTGCCACCCGTATATGCTCCTTTTTTTTTTACCTTGTAAATTAAACAGTGGTGGTGGGCAGTGATCACTAAAAAGTCAACATTTTCAAAAAAACAAGTGAGTATACTACTGGATATAAACTAAGGGATCAATTTGACATAAACTTACATTGTAAATTGAACCCCCCCCTAAAAAAAAACTATTTGGTGGTGGGGCAGATTTTCAAAAAAACATTTTCCCTACTCATTGAGTGTATGTGCAGAATTTCTTCTATGAACGGTTAGGGCTGTGCGAAGTCCGGATACATAGATACATATACATGTCTGAACACACGAATAACCTAAACCCAGCAACAGTGTTATGGTAGCAATGATTAATAAAACAGATATTTTATTGAGTAAGTCAATGGGTTAACATGGCTGGCCTCCTGAACTGCAATTTTATGCCATAAATTCATTGCTGTTGGTTGTAGACCTTTACAGGATGATGAATGAATTAGTTGTTGTAGACATGGATAATTTAACAGGACACTAAGCCTGTACCAACTCTCTTTTTAATGGTACATCTGCTATAGGCAACTAATTATGAACAAGCCTACTGATTCAAATAGTTTTTTGGACGATTGAACTCCTTCTTGTTGTTTGTGTTGTTAACACAAAGTTTTGAATGTGATGATGGTAAACAGAAGAATGGATCGGCCGAACCGTGTTAACAACACAAACAACAAAGAGTTCAATCTTCCGAAAAACTATTCAAATGTTAATGACCCTTCTCAAAACTATAGAAAAAAGCCTATTGATATATAGATAAAGCTTTTTATTTTTATTTATTTTAGAGACCGTCATCCAAAACTATCAACATAGGTTTCTTCAGTTTTTAAGTTAGTCTGGCTGTGTATGTATTGTGTGTACCAATAGAGCTAGACTTATATCTAGAAAGAAGAGTTTTGGGTTTTTTTTAAATTCACCCCCAAAATAGTTTCAATTCACAATGTAAGTTTATGTTACATTGGTCCCTTAGTTTGTCCGGGTGTGTTCACGCTTGTTATTTTAAAATCAAACTTTTTTTAGTGCCCAACTGAAGGTGAGAGAAGTAACTTATTCATTGATCACCTTTTTTTTCCCATTTTTTAATTGATCACCCCCAACATGGCATGCTGCCAAAAGACGTTGGTCATGTGACGGTTTCTGTTGTGTGGCCTACCAGACCTGTTTTTTCTTGTAATTATTCTAAAGATTCTCTTGTGGGCAAATACTTTCACTTCTGCTATTTCAAAAGAATAAATTTACAGGTTTTCCTATGAAACCTTTTGTAAGCTGAAATGGCATAAAGCGAAGATTCAATTACCATCAATTTTGGATAGTGGCCGGAGAGGGGGTGTACTAATGTAGGTCTTTCTTGAAAGCGAAGTGGCGTAAAGTGAACTTTCGAAAAGCAGGGGATACCTGTATATGCAGGGGAGGTAACAGTGTAAGTTTAGATTTTCTATATTTCAGTCTATTGTCTTGATATATGAAAAAATATCTCTCAAGTGAAAAGAAATCATTATAATCATAAATAATGTTATCAAACGGTTATTGTTATCAAAAATCAGTCTGTCCCAATCGGTTATTGCTATCAAAATCAGTTGGTCCCAAACACTGCACCCCCCCCAATTTAATCAATTCTTCCTTAGCCTACCCTTCCACCAAATGTCATTGAAATTCATTGAGAACTTTTGGAGATATTGTATGGACAAACAGACAAACATAAATGAATACATATATCACTTCAAACTTTGTGGACAGAAGTAAATAGGTTCCATGAACATTAACTTGAAAAGTTTGATTTAGATGTTTTATGCGTTAAATGCTTTGTTGAATAGCTTCATAAATTCAGTTGTTAATTTTCAAGCTGTCCATTCTAAGTTTATAACTCAGTGAACAATTTTACTTATCAATAAAAACCTTTTTTATAGTCCTTTTTAATTGTTCAAAATGCCATTCATCTAAAGCAAAACGACCGACATCTTTCATTCATATTCGTGTGGTGCACATCTGTGAGGGTGTGACCTTCTACAATTTATAGGAAGTGACAAAGTGATCACCTTGTTCAGGGTCTTTACTTGGCCAGTGTGGAAAGCAAATGTTGCTTTCTATCATTTGTCATTGATTAATTGAGATGTATTTTCCCAGCGCTTACTTGAGTCTCTCGCTATCTCAATCTCTCTCTCTCTCTCTTTCTCTATCATAGAGAGAGAGAGAGAGAGAGAGAGAGAGAGAGGAGGCTGTTTATTATAATCATAGATAATGTTATCAAACGGTTATTGTTATCAAAATCTGTCTGTCCCAAACGGTTAGTGTTATCAAAATCTGTCTGTCCCAAACATTCTTTATAAAGAATTAAAAATTAATAAAAAAAAATAAATTTCATATTAATTTCTTATAATGAAAAGTTGTTTATACAGACCTACCCCGGATGGAGTCCAAGAAAGCAAACTGCATTATAACTAAGCCGAGATAACCAGTTGCTATTTTGGTGTTAGATCTAGCTGTTTTGGTGTTTGATTAATTTTGTGGTTTACCAGCCACCCGAGTTATATCGGGATAGGCCTGTAACAATAAATTTAATACGATAACACTGGATTTATTACAATGAGTGTAAATTGTTCCAATTTTGATATCCCTCACTTAATGATATCAGCTGGTTATTGTTATCTAAAAGACCCTGCCCAAAGTGATCACAATAAGTGGCTTCCTCTGTATGTGAAAATTATCAGCATAAGATGTTTAAGCAAATGAACCTGCCATTTTAAAAAAAAAAAAAATGGTGGAAGAAAAAACGTTATGTGAATTGACTCTGAAAGACACAATTTTTATCCTCTATAATTTTTGTTATTTTTAGCAGTCTTCTCTTTTTTTCCCCTTTTTAATGCGAAGCTGAACATAAGAATTTGTATATTTCAGCTGTTTGTTAGCATGAACTAATTTTATATAAGGAAGATCTGCCAGGAATGTGGGTTAGGATTTCTTCGGAAGAAGGAAATGGCACATTGTATCTCCAGAGAACTGTTGGCATGAAGCTGAAAATATGGTTAGGTGAGAATTTGTCAAAGAATTCTTCAAATAAATAATTAGAATTCCCAGAACTTGGAACTATAAATGGTTAAATCTGGAATGTTGGATCCCCCCCCCCATCTTCTTAGAAACTGTCAACCAAAATTGTCAACATAGGTTTCTTCAGTTTTTATTTTGGTCTGGCTGGCTGGCTGGCTGTGCATGTATGTGTTGCACATACAGGCTGCACCAATGGGGCTAGAGTTTTTGTTTTTTGAGACCCCCCACTCCCCAAATAGGTTTTTAGTAGGGGCTTCAATTTGCAATATAAGTTTATACCAAATTGGTTCCTTAGTTTATGTCCGGCAGTATTCATGCTTGATTTTGAAAATTCAGATGTTTTCAGTGATCAATCATCATCAGCCTTTTTAACCTACGTCGTTGGACATAGACCTTCCCCAAAATTCGACCGATCTCTCTATCGCAGGCGCTGTTGCACCAATATCTCCTGAACCTGCCTAATTATTCACACCATCTTATTTTCTAATGGTCACAGTTTCACATAGGATCTCTGGGATCCATGTTGGGAGTCATGATGTCCAGCAGTTGTCTGACATTCTTGCAACATGACCTGCCCATTGCCATTTGATTTTTCTAATGGATTTTATATCTCTGCCTTTTTCTCTAATATACTGTGCACTCTTGTGATCCCTCCATGTGTCACCTAGCATGATCCTCTCCTACGCAACAAAAGCCAGAGAAGTAACTTATTCATTGATCACCCCAACACGGCATGCTGCCAAAAGACGTTGGTCACATGACGGTATCTATTGAGTGTACTAACCACACCTATTTTGTTTGTTTTACATCAGAATCGGCAGTTGGAATGCATCTGATATTCTTTCATTCGTCTTTGAAGAGGTATATTGCTCAGTTGGTAGCCGCAACACTTGAAATGGAATTTGCAAACCAGGATAAAATTCTAGTTTCAGCTGTTGGTGGGACTTTTGTATCTAAACCTCTTTGTGTTCGGTTCCACTGCCAGTCATCATGGCATGCCATATTGCTGATCTGGAATGACAAGGTCAGTGAATATACTCCCCAATCAGTGATCAGATGGCTGCTCTATGCATGGTTTATAAAGATTTTATTTATATTAATCACTGATACCAAAGCTTTAGGTTATTCATGTGTTCACACATTTATATGTATGTATCTATCTATCCGGACTTCTCCCAGCCCTAACCATTCATAGTAGAAACTTGAATGAGTAAAGGAAAATACTTTTTTTTTTTGTTTTTTGAAAATTTCCCTCCAAAATAGGATTTTAGTGGGGGGTTCAATTTTCAATGTAAGCTTATGCTAAATTGGTCACTAGTTTGTGCCTGTTTGTTTATTGAAAATTCAGGGTGGGGGGGGGGTCTCGTTATATTCTAGGCCCCAGCCAACAAGGCCAAACAAGAAGGAGTTCAATTGTCCAAAGAACCATTTGAAAATTAAATTGCAATATTTCATTCTTTCCCCCCCGCAATATCACAGTAAATAGAATTCCAATTCAGTAAATATGTTATCGTTATTGTTGATTGACAAATTAATTAAGAAAAAGATCACAAAAACTACTACTCAACGATGACTACGTTTATGTTAACAAAGTGCAAATAAAGCAGGTAACATCCCAACTTTTATTGTAGGCATAAACTCAAAATTCCCTGCCCAATAAAACCTGTGTTATACTGTTTTGAAATCTATTTCAAATTTCTTGATAGTTGGAATGCTAATTTTTATAAAAAGTTTTATTTGCAAAAAAAAACAACTAGAAATATCAGAATTTAAATTTTTAGTGATCACAGCCCAACTCTTTAATTGTTCACCCCCCAAACAGCATATATGGGTGGTGGGGATTCATAATTTCCCTTGGAATGCCAGTTGAGTTTTTTTTTATTTAAAAAAAGTTTTTTTTTTAACCCATCCCCAACCTGTCACTCCCTGTGGAGCCACATTGCAGCTTGTATAACAAATTGGTTTTACGGGATGGAGTTGCTAGCCTCATACCCAAGATGGCCCGACTTAGAGGGCTAAAGGGCTCCAACTGCCCTGCTATTTATCAATAGCTGGGGGGAGAAGTGGATTCATGCCTTCCCCAATGACATTAGTGCAAAGTGAATGTAAGTGAATGTTTTCCGAAACTCAAACTCGGTTTGCCTAATTCTGTTTTCTATGCTGGTAACTGATACACCACACCTAAATTTACACTGAATACTATTACTGTTTTTGTTGGCACGTGCGATAGAACATACTAAAGAAAAAACAAGAACCATAAGTTCAATGATGCATCCACCAGCCTTACGTCCATATCTGTCAATGTTGTTGTCTCAATTACGTTAGGTCGCCAATAAAGACTCTCCAGGCATCTTGGTCTTGGGCCAATTTCACCAGCTGTTTCCATGTATGTCCAGTTCTCTCTATGTCTGCATCCAGGTCACAATGCCAGAGGGCATGTCTTGTAATGCTGGGTGCAGGCTTGCAAAGAGTGTGACCAATCCATCTCAAGTGTCTTTGGAGGATTTCTTCCTCTGCAGATTGCTGTCTTGTTTGTTGCCACAGTTCCTGGTTGCTGATG
The DNA here is from genome assembly GCA_006491835.1 of Architeuthis dux. Taxonomy (NCBI): domain Eukaryota; kingdom Metazoa; phylum Mollusca; class Cephalopoda; order Oegopsida; family Architeuthidae; genus Architeuthis; species Architeuthis dux. The sequence goes on from VCCN01000667.1 coordinate 2,457,816, forward strand.
GTATCTGGCCAGCAAATTCATAGAATTCTTCTGAGGCAGGTGTTGGTAAATGTCTGGATTCTCTTTATTGTGGTGGCAGTTGTGCTCTAGGTCTCTGCTCTATACAACAAAACAGTATTCACAGTGGTATTGAAGATCCTGATCTTGGTGGCAGTTATTCTCCATGTCACTGCTCCATACAACAGAACAGTCTTCACAGTGGTATTGAAGATCCTGATCTTGGTGTTGGTCGTCAGATCTAAGGATCTCCAGACATTTTTCAGCTGATGGAAAGCCACCGTTGCCTTAGCAAGCCTCCAGGCTTTTACATCGGCATCTGTCACACCGAGTTTGTCAATAATACTGCCAAGGTACTTGAAGCTCTCTGTTAGTCCCCACCTGACCAAAATTTTCATAACCGGTGAGAATTGATATGTTAAAAAGAAAATGAAACTTAATCTTTATTAATCACAGCTACCCACAACACTGGTTTATTGCTGGGTTTAGGTTATTCATATATTCTGACATATCTATCTATCTATGTATCTGGACTTTGCCCAGCCCTACGGTTCATAGTAGAAACTTTAAACTTTGCATACACACTATCCTCAATGAAAAAGGAAAATGTTTTGTTTTTTTTTCTTTCTTTTTTTAAAAAATTCCCTCCCTAAATAGGTTTTTAGAGGGCGGTACAATATGCAATGTAAGTTTATTCTAAATTGGTCACTAGTTTGTGCCCACTTGTTTTTTGAAAATCCAGACCTTTTTAATGATCACAGCCCAACAAAAGGTGAGAGAAGTAACTTATTCATTGATCACCTCTTTTTCCAACTTTTTAATTGATCACCGCAATGCAGCATATATGGGTGGCAGTGATTCATAATTTCCCTTGGAATGCTAATTTTTCTTTCTTTTTAGGCTACCATAATTTAAAATTATGGCTGTTAGCTTTTGGTAAGGACTAATGAAAAAAGCCCACAATTATCAAATTTTTCATTTGACTTCCTTAAAAAATCAGAAATTATATTTTTAGAAATGAGCAGACACTACCAAATGACCTTTTTGCTACACACTTTGGTGTGTGCGTGTGTGTGTGTGTGTGTGTGTATTTATCTGATGTCAAGAGACACGAACAGACATGTTTTAATCACAACTTGAAATAGTCTGCTTGTTAGCAAAATATCTTTATTGACCAGACATAAAAATAAAATTCTATTTGTAGCCTCAACATGACTAGGTAAGCAGCAGACCGTTCATTAAGATATAAAAATTGTCAGAGTGACAATAATGTCTGATGGTGAGGTTCATTTTGGACGTTAATGGACATTGATAGAAATAAATTTTGAAAAAGGAATTCAATTTTTATATTTAATAGTCATTTTAAAAAAAATATGGTTATAACTGAAAATAGTGTATTTGTGTGTGTGTGTGTCGAGATATAGATTTATATATAAACACACGCACACACTACTTGCTGTTAATTATATATATATATGTGTACGAATAAATTTAAGACAAACCAGGAGTGTATGTATGAATAATTAAGTTACTTCTCTCACTTTTTGCTGGGCTGTGATCACTAAAAAAAAGTCTGAATTTTCAAAAAACAAGCGGGCACAAACTAGTGACCAATTAAGCATAAACTTACATTGCATATTGAACACCCTCTAAAAACACATATATTATATTATTAATTATTTTCAAAAGACAGCTTTCTCAGATATATATAGTCTTTTGAACTTTTGAATTTATATATAAGGGGGATGGCAAAACT
>VCCN01000667.1:2496665-2527259 GCA_006491835.1 Architeuthis dux
TTAAAATTAAAAGAGTGAGATCGAAATTAATAATCTCAAAGAAAAATTATGAGCAAAAAAGAATTGTGAAATGCTAGTTTTAGAATATTTTATTTTAGTGTCAAAAAAGAAAGGTATACAATTTGTATACATAAGCACACATAACGATCATATTTACACAATGTCTAGGGCCTTAAACCTTTGCAGTGGTGTATTTGTTTATCTGCCTCCCCACAAAGGCAAATTTGACACACGGGTGATTTTAATGTGTGGTCCTGCATGCGTACGTGCAGGCAGTTCTAAAAATCTCCCTAGTCCTCGCGATTAATGTCACGAGAACATTAGGGCAGGCTTGACATAGTCACAGACTGAATCCTGGGCATGCTGAACTTTGATCTCAGTAATCTATTCCAAAGTCCCACCACTCTATTGCTAAAAAAGAATTTTCTGATATTCAATCTACTTCTTTTTGCTTCTACTGTATATGTGTGGCCTCTCAGTCCCTTGTACCCCCTTCTAGTAAAAGAAATACATCAGGGTTTACTTCTTCTAAACCATACTTCTTAAACATTTCTATTAAGTCTCCCTGATCTCTCTTATAAGGCAGGTATGATTCCTTATCCGTAAAAAAACAGATGTCTCTATCTTGAATTTTAATAAATCTTAAAAGTTTGTCAAAAGTAGACAATTTGGCTATGATTATAGAAACAGTTTTATTTAGTTCCAATCTGTTACAGGGCGGGTGGCTTTTTTCCCATATTTGTGGATGGGGCGTGGGACGACCCGTATTGTTTAGTTGCCACCTTCTGTAATCGAAAACTGGTAACATGCTTTGTCAATAATGTATGACCAATTATATGTGCCTTCCACCAAACTAATAAACAAGTGATAAATTTTTTTTATATTGAACGGGCAAGTATAAATTTGTATCAATCTATCTATATAGGACCCTGTCTCAAAATCCAATACTGGTGTTTTGCAATATAAGGCAGGTAAGTCATTGACCCAAACAGTTTTGCTTATATTATCGTCCACTCCTCTAGAAAACTGGGAATAAAAACAGAATTTCATCAAAAGAGTTACTTAATGTAAATAAAATATTAGATTTCTCTAATTTGCAATCAATAAACATAATTACATGGTGTTTTACACATAATTTCTTTGATTCTCTGATGAAATCAACACCTTCGTTCACAGGTGAACTTGTTTTAGCACTTGTAATTGACTTTTGATTATTTGCTGTTCAGTTATAACGTGGTTAGCTTTCTTGGACCCCAACACCCATTATAAAGAGGTACTACTGTAATAAAAACATAGGAAAAACTTTATGGAAATACTACATCCTTTTAATCTCAAACAATGGCCTCATAAAATGGAAGTGTTTATATTCAGCATCAATCATTGTCTGAGAAATGAGAAATCACTTGAAGAATAATAATGTGTCTCACTTTGATCATTGTCTGTTTGGGCATTAGTGTCTTGGTGATTTGGCGTAATTAAATGGGTAGATGGATTAGTGTTGTTATGGTAAAAATAGTCTGTTGGAACCCCACTCATTATTAAAATTGAAGACCATACAAAATGAGCACATCCTATGCTCAGTGCCGCAAGGCAGAAACTGGGTCTAGCGCGCTGACGTAGCGATTTATATTGCCTTAAATAAAACCGTGGAATGGACGCACATGTTACTCTTCTCTAAGTAATGTGAGGAATATAGTTCTGGATTACAAGGTCTGTCTGGAAAGTATCCATCCATTTTGAATATCTCTAGAACAGGTTGTGTGGCCTTGGTATAATTTGGCCACCAATCAGGGGGACCTTACATGCATGAACAGGCACTCTCCCATGGTGTTACTCAGTTGGCAGTAACGCCATTGAGTGAGCTTGTGTACTGAGTGATTGTCACATTCACAATGACTGAGCGAGTCACTCTTCACATCTTATGCATGTTTTTTTTTGTCAAAACATTGCATCGCCCCGGTCTGTAAGCCCTCCCCTACAATCCAGATTTGGCTCCCTGCGACTTCTCCCAAAAAGATTTCAGACCAAGGATGAGATTAAGGAGAACGCGATGAGGCAGCTGATGCTGAGCCCAAAATAGGACTTGGACGTTTATATGTATCTATGTATCTGGACTTTGCCAGCCCTAAACGTTCATAGTAGAAACTTGAAATTTTGCACACACACTCCCCTCAATGAGTAGGGAAAATGTTTTTTGAAAATTCTCCTCCTAAATAGGTTTTTAGAGTGGGGTTCAATAAGCAATGTAAGTTTATGCTAAATTGGTCACTAGTTTGTGCCTGCTTGTTTTTTGAAAATTCAAACCTTTTTTTTAGTGATCACAGCCCAACAAAAGGCGAAAGAAGTAACTTATTCATTGATCACCCCCTTTTTCCAACTTTTTAATTGACGACCCCGGGTGGCAGTGATTCATAAATTCCCTTGGTATGCTAGTTTTTTCTATTTTGGTCATTTCATGATTATTCTTACCTCAGGTTTTGTTTCTAAGGGAATGACCTTCAAGTAAACAAAATATTAAACAAAAAAATTTCTATTGTGGGCAACAGCTCTAAAGATTTAACTAAAAGTTACTTTTACTGTAACAAGTATAATCTTGAAAATATAAATATGTAAATGAATGCTCCCAAATTTTCTGCATGATGTGAGAGACAGGGAGGGTATTCATTAAAAGAAATCGGACATCAGGGAGTTAATCCATGTCTTCAAAAACATCTAGAATCCAGATTGGGAGAAGTGTAGTTCACTCCCCCAAATTATTGCACATGTATCATTTTGTTTGCATGAAGTTATATGGAGAGAGAACCAATGTAAGAACAGAAACCTACATGAGTTTTGTGTTTTAAAATACTATCACAGAAAGATGTCTGGTATAAATTAAAAATCAAATCTGACACTAACCCTAATGTCAATTTACAAATAAATTGAACATTTAAAAATCAAAATTTGTTTTGTTTACTCTGTATTCGTGCCCTTTCATAAATTTAAATTAAAAAGCTTTAAATTCAGAAATGACCTCAACTAAGGTGAGTAAACATTGTATTATTAAAATCATTACTTGTGTCGCAATATTTTGTACACTACAGTTCACTAAATGTTTTTTTATATTTAATTTTGGGAGGCTAAACTTCCTTAGATTCTAGATATTTCTGGATGTTTTTGAAAACAGGGATTAACTCCCAGATGTCCTTTGGGTTTTCATTTAAAAAAATCAAATCGGCTGGAAACTTCAAACTTGAAGGGGACTAAGGAGTCATTGCTCTTGGTCGGCTATTTTTTTCTTTATATTAAATGGATAGATACTTTACGTATCAGACCTTGTATAAGGTATCAGGAAGGATCCCTGTTCTGACAGAATCTACTTGTATTAAAAAGAATTAAAATGGAACCAGTTCAGACATGCAAATAAAACCTTAAAGTCTCACTGCCTGAAATCAGCATTAATAGTTAATACCATCAATGGTTCTCTTTCTTTGTGGCTATTTGTATACAGATTATTATAACTTTTGACAACTTGATTTTTTTTTAATCACTACCCACAATCGGTTTTATCAAGGAACCAGATTCTACTTTTATTGGCTAGTTGATCCCAGGAAGAATAACAGGATGTTATGCTGGGTCCATCACGGCATCTCTAAGGCAGGTGGGTTACCTTTTGGCACCCATATCCTTTGTATTATTTTGAGGTAATTAAAAATGTATAAAAATGAGGTATTGACAATCAGGTATTTATTCCTGAATCTATTTTGTTCTTTCTGTGTGTTAGGTTGTCATGTTAGTTGAGCTCTTTTTATTAATATGCACAGATATGTTTCTTTATGAAGAGAGAATTTAAAAGTCAATTCTATAACCAGAAACTTGTGTCATTATAATAAAATTGAAAGCTAAATGTGCTGGAGAGTCAGACTCTTATCTGAGGTTCTTGTGGCGAAGACTTGCTGGCTCAGAGATCGTGTCACTTGCATTTGCATCAGTGATGACTCTTTTAAATCAAAAGCTGCCACAGTACATCCGGGATACTAACGCTTCACTCTTGCCACATACGGGTCTTTGCCCCACTGTTCTGGCCGATAACAAGAAGCGACGGCCGAACGGAGAGTTGCGTTTGGGACTTGTACAACATTGTTGTCAGTCGGAGGAGTTTAACGAGTGTTGATCTAGGCGAACCGGTGACTATCTAGGACAGTGGTTCTCAACCTTTTCGAGTCATTACCCACTTTTGTCAATAAGATTACTAGCATTCCCCCCTTCCATTTATTAAGTTGCAATAAAGAATAATTTCAGTTAGTTTAATTTTATAATTGTACCGCTGCTGCTGTGTATTTGTAACCCAAAGAAAGCAAGTGAAAATAATTAGAACACATCATTTGAAATTCCCATTTATTACAAAAAATCAGAATTCTTGATTTAATAAAAAATAAAATAAAATAATTATTTTTTACTAATTTAATAAAATAAAATAATAAAATAATCGTTTTTTACTAAAACTCAGTCATTGTGTAAGTACAAAAGAAAGTAAAAAAATGTTATCTTTTTTAACAGTGATTGGTCAAATCAGTCCTTATAATACAATGTATTTTTGACGGTTTAGTTGTCCTACTGATTGTCAGTGCATATATGCTCAGTTTCTGTGAATAATGATATACGGGTGTGTTTGAATACTGTTTTGGTTATTCAATAAAACATTGAAAGTCCTGTGTTTGTGTAAAATAATAGGAATTCAATTTTCTTGGTATTATCTTGGAAAGACATCCTTTGAAAATTTATGAATGAACCTCGTGAAAATTGATTTTTTTTCTCTTTTTGTTTGCTTTGTGTTATGCTTTTTTTTCTTGTGTCTTACATTCCTTTTTTCCTGACCCCCCCCCCCCCCGAAGTTGTTTCATGATTGAATACAACAGTTTCATGCCCACACCCTACGAGTTCTGTCAAACAGGCCTTCTCTTTCTTTTTAAAATCAATGTACCTACCTTTTAAACAGTCACATGCTTTGCTAGAAACAATTGAATTTACTCTGTATTTTCTTGAGTATTTATCTGTTTTCACAGTCAGATTTCCGAGGAGTGTCTATTTACCTTTTCTTTTTTTTTATTACACCGATTTAAGGTGAAGGTTAAGTGTATTTGTATGTCAGCAGTAAATTCTTGAATTTCCGATATAGTCATACGTGTTCAGCCAGTTAGATCAACGACCCTGTCGACTGGGGCCTAGAATACACTGATTGCATCCCCTGCAAAGGGATAAGACACCCCCCCCCCCAAACAGGGGCCACCTGTTCTTTCACCAAAGTTGCAAGACTTTAGTTAAAAAAAAGAACCTTTCACCAAAGTCGCAAGACTCTAGTTAAAAAAATCAAAAAAATCTTCCAACTTTCGGAATTTTAAACTGATTTCAGCATTAAATGACCCATCTAGGGCTGATATGCTGCTAAACAAACAAATCAATCTATCCTTCAATCAATCCATCAATCAATTATATCAAACTTGAGTTGGCAATAAATTTTTGATGTATCACTTTCAATAGAAAATAAGCTCAATTTCCTCATTCTTTCTGCTGATATTCATATTTTTCCAGCTTACATTCATGAATCCATTTAATTAAATTCTCATTTTTACATATTTTGTACTATTCTCAGTAAATAAGATTTTATTTAATACTGCAACAGCCACTTTCCTATTAATTGTAAGTTATACTCCAATATGGGTTTGAATATCAGGGAAGAAGTATCTAGGGAATAGTGTCTGATTAATGACCCAGGATGGGCCACTTATTTAAGAAACCAGGGCCAAATGAGCAAAGATTAAGGGTAGCATGTTGCTTTATAGGGGGGCTGAGAAATGGGAACTATATTTAGTTTTGTATTTCAGTGTATTCAGGCTGCTACAATACTATCAACCCATTCTATTGTGACAAAAGTTAAATCTATTTATTTGTCAAGAACATAATCAACATTATTATCAATACCCACTATGAAACTAATTCTTTTATTCTCTGTTGAAAGAATCTGAGATTCTGGATGAAAAGAATTCTGTTAATCCAAAATTGATCTTTTCTCTACATTGGTAAGCTTTGCCACTAAGAAAGGGTTTCAATCATCTGATTAAATGGAAAACTCAATCTGCTAAGCTGGTTGAGTTTAGAGTATGAAATAACGTTTTCCAACTTAACAATTTGATTTTTTTCTTATTAATTCTCTCGTTTCATATCTACTAAGTCTCCCGCATTTCGAAGCCCAGTGCTGTCGCATGTAATGAATTTGTACGAATTTACCACATTGAAAAAAAAAATGCCTGGAAAAAACTTTTCCCTCCTATAGATAGGTTTTCAATACACTGAAATAGCTGTTTTAGAGCTTCTAGAATTGAAAATTATCTTTTAGGAAATCTCCCTCCTGAGAATTTCTAAACCTTGCCAGGTCTGAAGTTTATTAATCACTGCTATCCGCAAACACTGGTTTATTGCTTGGTTGCTTGGTTTAGGTTATTCATGTGTTCTGACTTTTATATGTATCTATCTATGTATCCGGACTTTACCCAACCCTTATCATTCATAGAAATTTTGCACACACACTCTCCTCATTGAATAGGGAAAATGTTTTTTAGAGCGGTGTTCAATAAATGTAAGTTTATGCTAAATTGGTCACTAGTTTGTGCCCGCTTATTTTTTGAAAATTCGGACCTTTTTTAGTAATCACAGCCTAACAAAAGGCGAGAGAAGTAAATTTATTCATTGATCACCCCTTTTTTCAACTTTTTAATTGATCACCCCCAACACAGCATATATGGGTGGCGGTGATTCATAATTTCCCTTGGAATGCTAGTTTTACTGAGTGTTGGCTTGCAATGGTCCTTCTGAACCATAGTTAAAGATTTTTGGTGTAATTTTATTCTCTTTGCCCATTCAAGTTTTTGATAAAAACCTACTTTGTCTTGCATTACTCTAAGAGCTTCTAATAGATGGAACCTATTATATTCTACTGGCTGCTTACCAAGACGTTATGGAGGAGCAGCTTTGGTTCAAGTGCTGACATAGGTTGGTTTTGGGGGTGGTTTTTTTGTCCAGAATCCTGGATTCTTTCCACATGGAATAAAGAATTAGTTTCATAGTGGGCACTCTGGCCTTAGTTGGCGACCACTCTAGGTGACGGACAACTCTGATTCCAAACCAAGTGTGGAGCCCCCAAGGCAGACTGGTTCCACTTTTTCCAATAGGTCAGGTCAGGTCAGGTCAGGGATTACGTGTTGGTCGGAGCATGTGATCCAGTACCAGCTGTTGTATGTTATTTGGAGATGCACACTGCCGAGTAACTGCCATTGTCATGAGAAACGCTAAAAGGTGAAGTACTCGGCTTGGCACAATCTAAAGTCATGGGTTAAATTGGATGTAAATAAAAAGGTAAAAACCTGTCATTTTTTACAAGCTAAAATAGTGCTAAAAGGAAATGTTTAATATATGTTAAGCAAATTCTAGGTTATTTTGAAGGTCTTCAAATTGACGTTCAAAGTTGCTTTATTTAAGTTTTCCTTTGAGTGGTGAGAAAATGGACCACATTTTCAGTCTCTTCTGATCTTAACCCTTTGTTGTTTTTAATACTTAGAAGACGAATAAATTTCCATTGTGAATGATGTTAAAATAGAAACAGTAAAACTTGTTTATCAAGAGTCGATTGTTGGTTTCTTGAAGAAACTCTAAAAACTGATAGTCTGGCTTCAAACAGATTTCATTACGTCCTTCTCGTATTTCAGGAAATATTGATCTCTAATAAGAAAATACGACTAATTTTATGATCAAAGTATCAGATATTCTTAATGATATTTTATTCATATCTTTGATGCAAGAAAAATAAAGTTTAAATACTGCGTCTGATTTTAATGTCTACTCATGCATTATCAATTCTATGGATCGGCACTTCTGCTTAGGATCGGAATATCTGTGTGATCTGCTTAGGATCAAAGTATTGCTCCCCTGCCTAGGATCAGAGTGTAGTATCTGAGCGAACACTGAAAAATGTTACGCAGAAAAAAAACAAAAAAAACATATATATATTCCATATTCCTTGTTTCCATATGGAATATTAGATCCAAATGATAGTGTTAATTATAATTATTTAATTATATTAACTTTTTCATATGTCGAGCACACTGATTAAATATTTTCAATAACATATATCTGATTTCTTATATATAATTTGTATTTATTATAATACAACTAATATATATATATATAGTCAATATAGCCTTTTAAAACCTAACGAGAAAAAAATATATAATACACAAACAAAATAAATTTTAAGTGTCACTTACATGGTCTGTCTCTCTCCCTTCTCTAATGGAAGTGAAAAGTACCGCCAAAAAAAACTCTTTGTTCCCAGGCCACGTGATCTTATGTCCATCCGCCAGATTTCCCAGACAATTCTAGTCAAGCACTTTTATCGAGAGACATACTTTTACAAGTAGACCAACATATATTATATTAATTAAAACTTAGAGTACATTTGAATTCGAAGGTTCATCGGTTGGTTACCATAGCAATAAGCAGTTTCGGAGAATTTGAAAACAATACTGCCCGATTTTAGTTCTATGGCTTCTCCAGCGATCCAGATCACCTAAGAATTATGAAGTTTTAATAAATATACTATTAGCCTCGGTCAAACTGAACAGGCTCAGTACCTTTGGTACCAGGAAAGCGTTTTATATATGTGGATTGTCTCAACATTCTTATTTTTTAATAAAGTAATATGATTGTGTTACCTTTTTACCATGTTAACATTCTTATCAAACTTTGTCAATTGAAAATACTCTTTGGAAAAAAGATGAAAATCAATTCTTTATTGTAATGTACTTACAGAATACTAAAGCTATAAATAATTTTATTAATTTATTTTGGCTGTGTTGTGTCTAGACAGAATTTATTTCAGACATTAAATTTAGTTGGAAACCAATGTTATTTAATGCTGTATTATTGCAAGATATCACATCTTCGATTGGGTAATATCTCTTGAATCTGGTTGCCAGATTTGGCCAGAAGGGGAGATAATCCAAGCTTTATCTCAGAGACTTACACAACACAGGCATTTGAATAGCTTGGGATTTGAAAACCTAGACTGGTATTGAACCTCTGTCTACAGACTCTCTTGATTTCCAAATTTGACGCTATTCAAATGCCTCTGACAACCATATTTTGAATGGCTCCTAAAATGTCAGTTTTGGAATGTTCTGAAAGAAATGAAGATTTTGTGGATGTGAAGAGTTGTGATAGGGAATGAATTGTTATGCCAAAAGTTAATTGGTTTTGCTAGTTTCTTTAACTGAAGTGACCAGAAGAGAAGATTGATGTCTCTCCCAATGTCCCTTTTGGTTGTTTGGATGGGATGTGATATACATTTCCTTTTAAGTTGACAGGGATTTGATTGACAGTTCTATAGTCCCATGACACAGTACAGGGTTTTCAGTCCTCTGTACCATGTTGTAGGAGCACCCGTGTTTTCACAAGTGTGTCTTGGGCAAGATAGCCGTACAGAGCCCATTCTTCTCCAGGCTTCCTCAATCCTACTCTTTATACTAAGTGCTTAGCAGAGAGGCATTGAGTATCATTCTCAGCCATGGATTGAACCCATAACTGACTGAACCAGAGGTGAGCATGGGCCACAGTGATTGGTTAATCTGCTATACAGAACTATAAAGAAATTGGTTACGGCTCTTATATTAACAAAACTTACATCTTTGGTTAAGTTTTGTTTTCATTCTAAGTGAATGCTTGTAAAATGCCTTACAAACAAACCTAGCATTTGTGATGAACCTCAGACTTTTCCATCCTAAGTCTTCTGCTCTGCCATTTATTTACAACAAATACCCTATATGCTGGTATATAAGACAGCATTAAATTTATTTTCAGGTTTAATTTAATTATAAAAAAATATAATATATTCATATTGCATGCAGAACTTTGTGATTCTTTTTTGTTTTTGAATCTTCTTTGGTTGTGTGTACAGTACTGTGTGTGTGTGTGTGTGTGTGTGTGTGTGTGTGTTTATATAATATATATAGTGTATAGAAAGCTTTGTAGCTTTAAACACTAAAGATGTTGCTAAAAAAAAATATGTTTTCTCTTTTAAATATAGAAAGTTTCATATTTATATAAGTCTTAAAGCATTTAAGATGTAATGGAATATTTTTTTTAAACTAAAGAACTTAACTACAGAAATGTTTTTATGTTCTTTTATTCGTTGTCATGTAAGTCAATTATTCACTAATAACTGTTAATGAGAGATGTTATGGGGGATTTATGTTTTACACGGAATCAGATCTTATAATACTATAAAGTTTTGTTGTAGGCATCATCAGTTGTTTGCCATGGAATATTATATATATTGCATAATATTCTTGCTTGGTATACACATTATATATATTATATAATATTACTATATATATATGATAATTGGAAAAAATACGATTCTTTAAAAAAATCTTTTAGCCCAATGTTTTGTTTTTTTTTAATCATTAAGTTCATTTAATTAATTTTTTTGAAGTTGACGTAAGTTTTGCAAAACTTGTTGGTTGGTGTTTAAGTTTTCATCCAATCCAATCTTGCTTTGTATACACCATTCAATATTCTTTTGATTTTTCTCATTTTAGAATTGTCCTAAAGAGATCACAAGGAACCGTAGATAGCTTGAAAAGCTTGAAAAACATGAAATTCAGCACTTGACAAAAGATTTACTAGAAAATGTCATTTTTAATTAAGTCTCTATAAAAGTTGAGTTGCCATCAGAATAATACACCCACATATTTATGAACATGTTCATTGTCATCATGACCTATTAAAAGTAATTAATCTTTATTCCAAATTCAGTAGTAAAAAAAAGAATTTATTGATTTCATTCATTCTGCTGGGAATATTGACTTTTAGAGGACAAGCATAGAATCTTAATGAATATTGATCTTTCTATTTTAAATATGATTCCCTGCTATGAAACTTAATTCATAGCACAGCTTTACGCCCCCCTATCCGAAAGTACAGCGTTCCTATAAAAACCTTTCATGGCATAAAGCGAAGAAGCAATTACCATTAATTTATATGGGAAAATTTTTAGAGCGTTTCCAGACCCCAAAAATGATGATGATGGTATGTTCGGCTAAGTTGTCGGAGTGGTGGGACGTAAAGGAGGCAGGGTGTGTGAGATCTCTGACTCGCTGCAAAATAAATGCTAAATGCTATTTTTGCCTTTTTTTTGTAAAAGCTCAAAAGTGACGGAAAGTGAACTTTCAAAAAGGGTGGGAGTACCTGCAACAAATTTTTTAGCTGAAATCTTGCTGATGCGAAATTGAAAACATTTGGGATAATAATAAAAATAAAAATAATAATTTACAAAATTTTCATGCTGACAAATCTTTTAGGAATTATTATTTTGGATTAGTGTCCTCATCTTTGTTGTTTTTATCACTGGCTAAATCTTAATGGAAACAATGAAGATCAGGGTGTTGCTAATCCAAGAATTAATCATTGATTAATAATGAATATTAAATCTATAAACTATGAAAATGAAAAATATTTTCAATTTAAGTGTTCTGGACGTTATAAAATATTAAAATTTATAACTTCAAAATTTTTAAAAAAAATTAACATTTATATGAACTTAGTTTTGCCTGTGTATTGGTGTATGCCTTCTGATGTACATGTTACATCTGTTTAGGCCATTTTCAACATCCTGAATGCCCTTACATATATTAAATCTTACTTTTTTCCTAAGAAATCTCTAATATTTCTGCCCAAGTCTTGAAAAGATTTTGAAGATAAAAATGAATGGTGTAAAAATGACGTTTTAATCTCTTATTTTTAACAGAAAATGATAAAAACTTTGAAAACCATACAAGCACAACTTATGCACTCGACCGACAAGGCAATATATGCAGCCTCCCTCAACTTCCTCACTCTCCAACAATGCTCCCTGTCAATTATCTTTCATTATTTCTTCTTTATTGATGAATTAACTTTGATAAAAAGTACATTTTCATTTTATGCTTAACCAAAAAAATGACGTTTTAAAAATGTGTATTTAAGGTTGGATCACTTGAATTTCAATGTGTAATTGTTTTTACTAAGTAATAATACATTCGGAAACCGAACTCAATCCTGCATAATCAGGATTGGCTTGAATCAATTCGACCTCCTGCACTATAGGTTCATATTTATTGTTCTGTATATACTTCTTCATTTGTACTTTCCCGAGTATTGTAAGCCAGGTAGGAGTAGACCTTCCAGCTGTGGACTTCCTCTGGTAGGAGAAAATCTGCTCATGGGGTGTGAAGTTAGTATGTGAATAGAAACGTAATGCAAAGACCACACATAAAAAGGTATTCGCACTTAAGAAGACTAACGTATAGTAATTTAAACTTTGAGCTACAAGCATAGTGTAAACCAGCCATGGGCAAACTACAGCCTGCGGGCCACGTGCAGCCCTTTTGACTTTCTGAATGGCACACTTAATTCCATGAGGAAAATAATGTTTTATTAAAATTTCATCTAAGAAAAGGGGAACATTTTTTTGAAGAAATGAGAAAATTCCAGGATAAGTGAACAAATGATTACTACTTTGTTGAAGTAAAAAACAGACCAATATGTCTAATATGTTCTGAATCCCATTCCGCATTTAAAGAATTTAACATTAAGCATCATTACACAACTAAACATTACGGGTATGATAAATATAAGGAGATATCAGAAAAATTAAAATTGAAACACTAAAGAAACAGATCGGTAGCCTAAGTACACTTTTTTCTAAACGGCAAACAGAGCTCAGTGAAATGGTGCATGCAAGCTATGTTGTTAGCAAAAAAGGTTCCTAATATTCTAAAAATTATTCTGACGGTGAATTTGTGGCCCGGTTTATGATTAGCAATTTCTCATGCGTCCCGCAGCTCAAAAAAGGTTGCCCATGTCTGGTGTAAACTATCAGAATGTAAATAGCGAAGAGTGCGTCAACGGAGGATACTCTTTTTATACTCCTCGCTACTCCTTTACATGTGCACACTACTACAACTGATTTACATATAACATAGAGAATCGTGAGACACGAGTTTCTTTTCATTTTTATTCTTCAGAAAACCTTTATAATATCATTACTTTCACTTCATAAACAAGCCTGAAAGTCAGACCATAGATGCGCGAGTTCTCTCCCTTGCACCAAAAAGGAGCTAGCCCTAGATCCAAAAGAGCTAAATCAGCAAATATTCTTTCAGTATGTCAGCCTGTCAGTGATAGCAATTGGTACTAGAGATGCATGTGTCTCTAAAAATGTCCTGCAATTTATGCATAATGATGTCTGTGTTTTGTGTATAACTGGATTTATAGCCAGTGGATTCAAGTAATAAAATTGAAGTGGGTGTACAGATATTTGTTCCTCTCACCATGTCCTTCTCTTGTCCTGGAAAGAAATGATCAGTCATTAAGAATTTACCTCTGTGTCTCCTTGACAACTAGGTGCTAAGCTCTAGTTTTATATTTAGTTATTTTAAAAAAAACTTTTGCTCGAATTCTAAAGAATTTAGGTAAATATGAATAACACCGATAAGATTTCATAGGTCACAAATTGATATACAACTGAAATTGTGTACACGCACCTAAACCCACCTTTTCTCTCTCTCTCCATATATTTGTGTGTGTACACAACTTCAGTGTGAGCATAATGTCCTATATATATATATATATAATGAGAGGATGAAGACATCTCTTAAAAATATGCGTGTAGGTAATCAGTATTGAATTAACCCATGAATAAGATTTGTTTTTGTATGTATGTCATGTTTATAGTCTCATTAATAGAGCACTGTTTTTGGTTTTTCTTTGGCATTGTCAAGTTATTCTTAATGTACAGCAGAAAAGACTAACTTAATTTATAAATGATCTTATTGATCATTTGTGAAATAATTGATACATTAGCCATTGATTTTCCACTTGTAGCCACATTCAGTTTTTTATTTGCCAAAATTGTTATTTCTTAGATCTCTGCTTGATTGGGTGCTGTTAACGGTAAGTGCTACAGAATTTTGGAATATTATGGTTATTGCTTCTTGGTTGTCCCGTTATTTAAACCCAGATCCTTTTTTCTTTTCTCATCCCGTTGTCTGTTTCTTTTCCCCTTTTTATGGTCATCCCTTTTTTCAGGATTTCTTTAATCTTTCATTTATTTTAAATCTTAGTTGAGATTTTGTCCTTCCCTTTAGAGTATTTTGTAAAAGTGATTTATTTGTATTTATCATTCATATTGTATTGTTTTAGTTTATTTTTGATGAGTATGACAGACGTTTGCCCTGATCATTGGTGTTCGTGTATAGTTTGTTTGTCTGGCATTTAGATGCCCATAAGATCAAAGAAATTAAGTTGTCTTCCCTTTATAATAGCTATGGTCTCTGGGAAGTCCTTTAACTAGTTTTATTGACATTTCTAGACAATTTATTAAAGGAAAGGTTTTTTGACCCCTATTTTGCCAACTTGTTTCTCTCTGAGGTCATCATGGTAGCATATTAACCATGTTTTGTTGATTAATATTTTGAGACCTGCGTGTCCTGTCGCTACTTGTAAGTCCAATTTTTATTTTTCAATAAACAATAGTGTTTACCTAAATGTTTTTTTATCATTCAATGTTAGTTGTCTTTATATGGACTTCAAATATAATAAAAGAAAATATAATTACAAAAAATTTAAAAAATCAGGACAAAAGTGTTAAAAACTAGCAAATCAAACAATATCATTTTCACCTAGATCGGATTATAGAGGTCAAATGGAAAAGTGGAACATATTTTGTAATTTCTGTCTGAATTTTTGAGATGAGGAATTTTTCATTATACATGGATATATTGAGACTATTGTCCTCATCTTGGTTGTTTATATATTCTAAATGTTACACACAATAAACTATTTATCTCAATAATTAAAGTGTGAAACCGCTACCATCTAATAAAATGATGTCATGTTTGTAAGGTACAAGAGGGGGCAAAAAGAACAATATGCATGACCAGCAGACCGTCAGGCTGGGTAGATACTTTAATGTAGTGGGAGGGGGAGAAAGGAAGCTGCTTGCAAAGCGAAGAAGGGAAAGTTTGGGGTCTTTTGCCAAATTAGCCATTTTTCGGCTAGATCTGGCTGATCCCCCACCCCCATTTAGCCAATAAGATGCAATAAAAGCAAATTTACAATTTTTATTGATAATTTGTTCTAGTCTTCGTATATAGTTATTCTTTTTGATAAGTTATCTGGAAATGGAAAGATCTAGCTGATAGTCATTTTTAAAGACAGTTTTAGCTATACATAACAAACCAGACTTGGCAACACTGGGTGGGATAGAAAGGTAAATGTTTTTACTCTGTGTCAAATTTTGAGGACAATAGAGTTAAGTATTAAATTAACATTTTTTTATAGAGTTTAATGTTCTTTAAACGGTAGAATTTCCACAGATTACAACTAGTAGTTGTGGAAATCATAATTACTCTTCTTCTTTCATCATAGTGTGGTTGCATTATTAAAATAAAAGTAAACAACATTCTAAAGATTATCACTAGAAGAATTAGAGATGGTGTTGGTGTTTTTTAGGGATCAAGTTTACATCAGGCACCCTGAAAATTGTCAAATCGAAAAGGGACACATTTTGCCTTGACATCGGAAATGTTTGAAGTTACTTACATTCAATAAAAAAATAGGTTGTTTTTTGTTTTTTAAACTAACACATTTTCAAAGTTACTAAGATACTTTTGCCCAGAAAAATAAAAAGTATTTTTTGTGCTTTCAATCCAACTATTCTTCATAAAACTAGGTTTTGGCTTTTATAGTGATTATTAGAGTTTAAATTTTACAGTCATTCAGTAACTGTCATCTTAGCATAAAAAAGTAACTTAAAAAATTTGTTAGTTTAAAAAGAACAACCTTCTTTTTGTATTTTTTATTACGCTAAGATGATAGTTAAGTTACTGATTGACTGTAAAATTTAAACTCTAATAATCTAAGCCAAAACCCACTTTTATGAAAAAATATTTTTTATTTTTCCGGGAGAAAGTATCTTAGTAACTTCGAAAATTTGTTAGTTTAAAAAAAAAAAAAAAAAAAACCTATTTTTTATCGAATGCAAATAACTTTGAACATTTCCGGTGTTGAGACAAAATGTGTCCCTTTTTGATTCAACAATTTTCAAGGTGCCTGATGTAAACTTGATCCTTCTTTGGAATTATTGAAGCATGATTTAAAAAGTACTTATATGTTTGTTGGTAAGTACTTTGTCAAATTTTATCCTCACCTATTTAAGTCATCCCTTATTTTTTGTCAGTTGGTGGCAGTACCTGTGTAATTTGTCATTTTTTGTTGTTGTTTTGCTTTAATTTATGGCTGTGTATTCCATCGTTGCTTAAACTTTAGTCAATTGTAGTTTGTTTGAAGTTTTATGTTTCATGTTATTTAGAATTTAGTCAGGTGTTGTTAAGATATCTTTTGAGTTTCTTGTTTCTTTCTCTGACTTTCTTGGAATGAGGATTTAAAAGTAGATAGAAAAATCTCTGTGTGTGTTGTTGTCCTTTGATATTCTATTTTGTTTCAATATCAGTTTTGATAGTATTGGAGACAACGAGAAAAATAAAATAGACACAAGTTAACATTCCAAAAATTAAAAAATATCTCCATAATATTCCCAAGAGCACACATAAATCTGATAAAATAAACGAGACACACATACCCAGAACTTTGACCTCCAACAAACTTGCACATAGATAAGATCTTGTCCCTCTGAGCCAAGCAAGTTTTTCGTTTCCCACCTCCCGGACATACAAACACAAGACAAACGAAAAAGCCTACTACCTCATATACACACACACAAAGTAACCCAACAAGCACACATGATTTTCACACACACACCAGGGGTCGACCAGAAACTATTCTTGTCTCCCTACCACTTCTGATAATACCTACTTCCTCTCTTACAAACCAAACATTCTCCAGTTCCACCGAAGTCTCCTCTGAAGAAAGACGTTTTTCACGGCTGAAACATGTCAGGAAATAATTATTTCTAAAAATTTCGAGTCTCTGCACTGTCTTCTTTTTATCATAATGTTGGATAATCCCTATTGTACACACACACACACACACACATATATATATGTCATTACAACCTGTACAGTTGGTTTCATGATCGAATTCTCGTGAAACCAACTGTACAGATTGTGATGAACCGATAAATATTTTTCTACAATATTCGCTCTACTAACTTATTGAGCCTTCTTCGGTTGAAAACAGAGGTCTATTAATATACTTATGCAGAATTGTGATGCTTACTTGTAACCGATTACTATATATATATATATTGAAACCAACTGTACAGGTTGTAATGAACCAATGAATATGTTTCTACAATATTCGCTCTACTAACGTATTGATCCATCTTCAGTTGGAAACAGGTCTATTAAAAAAGTTATGCAGAATAACTGATGCATAATTGTAAATGAGTATATATATATATATATATATATATATATATATATATATGTGTGTGTGACCCATTGCACAAAACTGTTTCATCACACAAGACTTCTCAAATCCAATTTGCGGGTGTAGTGAGTTTGACTCTTATGGAATACTCAAATACTGTACCAGACTAAACTAAATTTAGTAAAGATCTATTTGATACACCTTGACATGAGGCAGTATTTTCCCTGCTGATAACTATTACACCACCTCACACCTCTCTCTCACATATATATATAATGTTTATGTACACAATCTCTTATCTGAAAAGCTCTAAAACTGTACATTTTTTTCCATGGAAAAAATATTCTGTTTTCATAGCCTTTTTTTTTACTTATGTTCTGTCTTTATCTCATTTCATTTTATCATCATCATCATCATCCTTTTAATGTCTGTCGTTGGACATAGACCTTCCACAAGATCCACCAGACCTCTCAATTATGGTCGTCATGGAGCCAATGCCATTGTGCAAATAAACCGTAATATCATTTATAGTCTAAATTTAACCTACTCAGTGTGAATATTTACAAGGTTTACTGCAGAGTCATTGCCATTCCGTAACAATCAACTTAATTGTCTATCTTATATATGGTACCTACCTGTACTACCATTCCAAAATCTGAAAAATTCTGGAAAAAAAAAAGAATTGTCTGGTCCCAAAGGTTTTGAATAAGAGATTGTCTGCCTGTATTTGAACATATGAGAGCTATCACGTTAGAACTGAATAGGAAAGTTTATCATGTGTATTTTTATTTATTTTTTTCAATGTTGTGTGAAAAGGAAGTAATGAGCAAAGAATTTGTCTAAGAAATTGTTGTCTGAGGGCGTGTTGTACAATTAGTGCAAATGATGATATACACAGTTTGGAAAAAGTATTCTCTTTTTCCATTTTTTTCCTTCGTTGTCCTTATTTTCTATATAATATTTTTATATGTATCTATTTGCATTGCGATATTTTACCTTATTGATTCCAGTTTCTTCTTCAAAGTCAGGAAGCAACAATAAAACTCAAATGTATTAATCACCACTACCCACAACACTGGTTTATTACTGGGTTTAGGTTATTCATGTGTTTGGACATTTATATGTATCCGGACTTTGTCCAGCCCTAACCATTCATAGTAAAACTTGAAATTTTGCACACGCACTCATATATGCTGTGTTGGGAGTGATCAATTAAAAAAATTGGAAAAAGTGGTGATCAATGAATGAGTTACTTCTTTCGCATTTTGTTGGGCAGTGATCACTAAAAAGTCTGAATTTAAAAAACAAAAACAACCATGAATGCAGCCAGACACAAATTAAGGGACCAATTTAGCTTAAACTTACATTGTAAATTTACCCCACTAAAACCTATTTTGGGAGGGAATTTTCAAAAATAAACAAAAAAAATCTTTCTTCATAATAAGGAGTAAATGAGTTCGGTATTTCTGAGATGAGGTGTTAGTATTACTGATACTATTGTTCGGACTGAGATCCTCATCTTGGTTGTCATTTCCACAACGTTTCGGCCGATGTACCCTCCGGCCTTCTTCAGGTGTCAAGTTTTGTCGGTCACTTACCGGAACTATTGAACTGAACCCTTTATTTGATCCACGGGGGTATACTGTCCTCATTCCACTATCCATGTCCTAGAAATTATTTTGTGGTTATTTTTCAGTTGTGGTGCTCCTGCCTGGGATTGAACCCACAACCTACAGATGACTCAACAGTCAGACGCTTTTTAACCAACGCTTTAGTTATCTAGGCCACCGTCCCAACTTGGAAAGAGTTTGAGGTAACTGACTAAAACTTGTCATACAGTCAAGTTTTAGTCAATTACCTCAAAGGAATACTGTCTGCTTTGCTAGGCAATTGGAATTGAAGTCCCCTTACTGGTTATACACATGTTTTATAGCTGGCATGGTACCATTTATTCTCATTTTTATCCCGAGCTTCTAAAACTGAGAAGTAGGAGGTGATATCCCGATAGTGGGAGTGAGACCCAACACTTCCCTCTTTTTAGAAGAGCTCCAGCTCCTTCTGGATGAGTACCGCTGCCTCTTTGGGTTGATCTCCAAAAATTGTACTAGTGAAAATAAATAATTTTCCTCTATAGTTTTGAGAAGGATCATTAACATTCAAATAGTTTTTCAGACAATTGAACTCCTCCTCCTTGTTGTTTGTGTTGTTAGCACAATGTTTTGGCCAATCCATTCTTTGGCTTTCCTCAGGTGTAATATCCAAATGTGATGGGGTAAACTGACCCCATCACATTTGGATATTACACCTAAAGAAGGCCGAAGAATGGATCAGCTGAAATGTTGTGTTAACAACACAAACAACAAGAGGGGGTTCAATCATCCGAAGAACTATTTGAATGTTAATGACCTTTCTCAAAACTATAGGGGAAAATTATTTTCAATCGTGCGAAGAACTATTTGAATAATTTTCCTGTTGTTGTATTACAGCTTGACATTGGCTCTGATATAACAATAATATCATGGAAAAAAATCGGTCACTGGGAAATTCAAAAAAGTTCTCAGAAGGCTAAAGGTGCTTCAGGGAATAAATTGAGAATTACAGGAGAAATTGAGTGTGCTGTGACCTTTCAGGGTAAAACTACAAACATTGTCACCTATATTATTGACAGGAATGAGTTAAACCTTTTAGGAGTCGACTGGTTAGAACATTTTGCCTTGTGGGACAAATCACTTAACTCAATTTGTAATTCAGTAAGCCCTGTACCTAGTAACATTGGTTGTTCATACAAACAAAAATACAATGAAAATTCAATGAAATTTTTTCAAATGAATTGGGTCTATGCACAAAAGCTACAGCGTCTTTGTATGTGCATTTGGACGCCAAACCAGTCTTTCGTCTGAGAAGACCAGTCCCGTTTGCTGCAATTGAGTGTAAATCGTGAACTAAACAGATTAGAAAAACCGAGATGTAGAAGGTGATATCCCGCTAGTAGTAGTGAAAAAAAGGTACAAATGGGGATAACAGAATAAAAACAGTACATATAAGAAAATTCCTTATGTGAAGTCAGATTTTTTAGAAATAGCTGACAGTGAAATATTTCTGTTGTAAAACTAAAGGAAAGATGTGGCAATGGCAGGGCTAGATTAAGACCACAATGGGCCCCATGCCTCCCATAATTTGGGGGTTCACCATATTAAGATTATATGAGATCTGAACAGTAAATACCCAACATTTTAATGATAGGTTGAACAAGGAAAACTGTTCACTGATTGTGGTGCTCCTATAAAACCCTTATGGAAAGAAATTCCCAAAGATTGATTTTAATTAATATAAAAGCAGTTGTGGCAAATTTGTTGATTTATTGAATCTATCACATGCACTAAAAGTTGAGAAAAAGCTCAAATTCAATTCACATACTCTACACCCACACTCAGGGCCGCCTTAGATACTGGCAACATGGGTAGTCGTACAGGGTGCCAAGTGCTAGGGGGCTGTCTCATGTGTAGTAGGACTTACCATGGAAAAATGGGGAAAATGAATTGAACAGAATGAAAACAGTAAATATAAGAAAATACCCGATGTGAAGTCAGATTTTTTTAGGAATATCTGTTGTAAAACTAAGAGAAAGAATTGGCAAAGGCGGGATTCAATTAAGACCACAATGGGCCCTACACCCCCAATAATAAGATTATGAGATCTGAACACTTACTGTTCAGATCTCAATCTTCAGCAATAAATTATAAAGATATTAATAACAGGTTGTTTACAAATGCTAAAAGAAGGCATCTCATAGTATAAACTAAAAAGGGGTATTTTACCTATAAAATAATATTTTTTATTCATTTGCTAAAAATAATTATGTCTTTTTCCCAATGGAATAGTGATAAAGTTCTATATTGCTATTTTCTATAGTTTTGAGAAGGGTCATTAATATTCAAATGGTTCTTTGGACGATTGAACTCCTTCTGGTTGTTTGTAGTGTAAACACGACGTTTCAGCCAATTCACTATTCGGCCTTCTTCAGGTGTAAAATCCGAGTGTGATGGGTTAAACAGAAGTTATGTTTAAAGCATTTAAACCCATCATACTCGGATTTTACACCTGATGAAGGCTGAAGAATGGATCATGTCATGTGAACAGACACGCATGTCAGGCTTCTAAAGTTACTAAGTGCACAAAATCTTGGCGCCCTTGAAAAATAAATGCAGAGTGCTAAAGGTTCTAAATAAATGAATTTAATGAAGAAGTATATATTTTCTATTCGTTACTTCCTTGTTCGGATTTGGTAGTCAAAGTCCCAGTTTTGAACTCTGGAATAGAAATCTATATCACTCGGCTAAATTGAAAATGTGGTGTAGCTATTTTTTCAACAAATGGAACTTAGTATCTACTTTCCTCAAAGCTAGTCAAAACCAATCTTACTACTACTTGCCCAAGGTTATGTCTTTGTTCATAGTAACTGTATATATTGATGAATTATTTTACACAAATAGACTAGTGTATTTATTCAGAACAATTATCTTATCTGTAATCTTGGCTATGATATTTACAGTCTGTGCCTGTGAATTTTTTAGAGATAAAATTGAATTTCAGACGTGTGAGAGTAATCAAAACTTTTTATCTTCCAACTTTGGTGTTTTATAACCATTTTAAGCAGGGAACAAGATTTTATGAGAAGCTTAAATAAAAACCACAAGTGAAGCAAAAGGCAGCTCAGCAACAAGTATTCTTTTTTGCTCTTTCATTTCTTCTTTCCTCGGTGAGCTTCCAAGACTAATAAATACTTTGTTTTTTATGCTTTTTTAACAAAGTTGGAAGAGGTATATGTATCCAATCATCTTTGTCGTTCTGTCCACACAATATCTCTAAAAGTTCCAATGAATTTCAATGAAATTTTGTGGAGCCATTCGCTAAGGAAGTATTGATTAAATTTTGGGGCGGATCCGGGAATCTTTTTTCGGTTGACAGATATTTTTCATTTTTTTTCTCATACATTTATGTATTCACTCATGTTTGTTAACTCAATATCTCTGAAAGTTCACAATCAAATTTTGTGGAGCCATTCACTAAGGAAGTATTGATTAAATTTTTGGGCAGATCTGGGAATTTCTTTTCGTTTGAGAGATATTTAAAAAAATTCTTTTTTTGTTTTACATTTATATATTCATTCAGTTGTGTATTCACTCATGTTTGTCCATTCAATATCTCCAAAAGTTCTCAATGAATTTCAATGACATTTTGTGTAATGGTGCACCATGGGCTAAGGAAGTACTGAATAAACTTTGGGGTGGAGCCATGAATCATTTTCGAATGTGAGATATTTTTCATATATTAAGACAATAGTCCGAAAATTGAAAAATCGAAACTTACAGTTACCTCCCTTTCACTGTAGCTATATACGAACTGATTTTCATTCAGTTTTTGGCTAGTGTATGGTATTGGTATATATGAGCTCTCTGAGTGCTTTTTAGTTTACTAATAACTTTTGAATTTTGACGAAAAGGCAAGATACCAATTGGGTGACTGTCGAGTAGTGTCTCCTCTTCATAATCTTAAAGCTGTTTCTATTATTTCACTTGACTCTTAGTTTCATATAAAGACATATATGCTAATAACAAGGGGAACAACTACTGATCAAAGTTACCTCCCTTTGAGTTGAGTAGTGTCTCCTCTTCAGAATCTTAAAGCTTTAAATAAAATAAGTTTTTAAATAAGTGTAGAAAACGTAGTTTCCACTTCAGAAAAGCTCAGGAGTGGTTTCCAGCGTTGTATGACGTTAAGAGTGAGGAATCAATAACTTGTAAGTATTCCAGATTCTGCATTTACTGATTTATGGTGGCACAGACTGTAAAGAAAAGAAAACTTTCTTGGGATCTGGATGACTGTTTTAAATGACTATTAATTCTCTGAGGCTCATATCTTTTTCTTCTGCTTTGAACTACTCCGCCATCTGTTGATCAGCCTGGGTACTAAACAAAATGGTGGGACAGAATATAGCTTCCAAGGGGGTGGGGGAAAACACTGACACAGTTCGAAACAATAAGTCAAATGACACATCAACGTTGCAGCACAGATAACGATACCTTCAAGGGACACCTCCTTGCTTATCACTGGTAAGCTATCACCACTGTCACTATATCCGAGATGCTACCAACGTACAACGCCAATGTGGCTTCGTTTGGCAAGCCTAGAACAGACTGACGAATTGTCGCCACCTGGCCTTTTTATAGCCAAAAGCTTGCACATCCGGGTTGCTAGCGCTTCACATATGGGTCACTGATACTCCACCTTGTTCATTTAGCTTTTGCTTCCTGAACCTTCCACAAAACAGACAGCAGGCCATTTCCTCTGGGCAAGTCCATTTCCACTTCTTCGTTACGCCTTTGTGCTCCTAGATATATGAAGATACCAACACTTCAAAAGGGGGATGAAATTTCACCCACAATGCATGAAAAAGTTGACGTAATCTTTTCTAATGAGCTGTTCGGTTTTTTGGGGGTTTTTTGGGGGGTTTTTTTTCCCAGCCATATCTCGTAGAATATAAATGATCACAATCTTTTTTTTTTTTTATTAACGTCAATTTCATTGCATTCAAATTTATGTTCTGAATTATTTTTGGATTTTCTGAATTATTTTTGAAGTTTTATTTTTTTTTATATCTCATAGCGGTCGTTAGGGCACCACAGATGGGTGTGTCAAGGGCGAGATAGCTGGTTTGGATTCAGAAGTGTCCGTCCCCTAACAGTTAACAGCTACAGGGAATGGGATCAGTGAGCTGAATTCAAATTTAGACAGTTTGTGTTCTCTTTGCATTAATGTCCTTGGGATAGGCATGGATCCCCCAGCTATGGTAAAGTAGTGGTGCAGACTGAGCTTTCTAGCTATGGTTTGCTGAAGTGCCAATCCAAAATTTTGGGTCTATCTTGTACCATCGACTAATTATTCAGTTATCTTCAGGATCAATTCAAAGAGTGCATACCTCCGCCAAATAACATTAACTACCACTTGCTTGTAAAATCCTGTACACTAACTAAAAGCTGAATGAAAATCAGTTCATATATAGCTACGATGCAGGGGAGGTAACTGTAAGTTTCAGTTTTCCATATTTCGGACTTGTCTTAATATATGAAAAAATATTTCTCAATTGAAAAAAAAAAATCCTGAATCCACCCCAAAATTTAATCAATTATTCCTTAGCTCTTCCACAAAATATAATTGAACTTCATTGAGAACTTTTGGAGATATTGTGTGGACAGAGGTAAATTAATAATAATTGACAATATTTCAGCTAAGAAGTATGAGAGTTGAATAGTTAGTGTGCAAAAGAGGGTGGGGGGGGGCTACATTTGAAAGAATCGATATTTAAAATAGCATGAAGTGATTTTTTTTTTTTTTTTTTTTTTAAATTTTTTTTATCTTTCATGATTGAGGACGTACAAAAATAGATTTTTGAAGAATTCAATTGTTGTAAAAGGATTATTTGATTAAAACCTTCTTGAAAGCCGACTTTATTGATTAATGGACTTAAGTTTTATCGATAAGATTTCAAGAGAAAAGTGTATTCGTTTATATTGATGTGTGTGTGTGTGTGTGTGTAAACTATTATCTGCATACACACATACAGATTACAAGGTCAAGGTTTTATATTCTAAACTTCACAGTTTAGAATATAAGATAATCGATGAGGAGAGCTTCCTACTACTGTACAAGTCTCTGGTCCGTCCCCATCTGGAGTTTGCTTCCTGCATATGGTCTCCTTACCTGAAGTTCAGAGGAGAGCCACCAATATCATTCAGAGATTGGGAGATATATCCTACACTGAAAGATTAAAACAATTAATCTAGAGACCCTTGAATACAGAAGAAAAACGTGCTGACCTACTAGAGGTCTATAGAATCCGGAACAACATACATAAACTGGATATTGATGTTCATTGCTCAAAATGCCCTGATAAGAAAATGCTGACTTCATCTATCTGCAGTAAAACGAAAGGACACAGCCATAAACTACAAATTCAGACCTCCACTTGTGTTACAAAAAGTTTCCTCTCAGCAAGAGTGGTAAACATATGTAACAGCCTAAGTGAAAAGACGGTCATCCAAGAATATCAATATTTTTTAAAATAATCTTTCTGATATCGGACATACCGAATTTAACTACCATTTTTCTTATTAGTTTAAACCCAGCCCGACTACACTGAAGCTGTCTTAATGACGCAATTAACTGCTGTCAAAAAAAACCTATTTCAAGTATATAACTTCTATATAAGATCAGATAATATGCAAATGAAAACATATATTCAACTGCAGATGACTGACATTTCGGTCATTGCAGTTCTATGGCTCAACTGCAAATTTAAGTTTTAACACTAAGATTTCAAGAGATAAGTGTTTACGTTAACATTGGTGTATAATCTAGTATCTGTTACACATATACAGACTAAAAGGACGTTGTGTTGCTTAGAATATAAAATAACTTAAAATGCAAATGAAAATATTTATTCAAGACAAATAAGTTATATTCAACTGCAGATGACTGAAATTAGGGTCATTACATTTCTACGGCCCAACTGCAAATGACAGCAAGTCACGCAATGGCTGCTTCCACTTAAAGGTATGGACAACTTTTTCTGCTTGTTTCTATGTTTTTCTGTCCATAACTACAAGTGGAAGGGTCCATTGTTTACAGAGAAAACAAACTGTTCGGCTTATTTTGCACCTCGCTATAAAATCAAAGTTACCGCCACATTTAGATTTGCGGCGATTGTGCTGCTCCTGCCGCTGTTAATGGGTTAACTTCCAATATGTCCGCCATCTTCTTGAATATAAAGTTTAATGAATGTTTGTTTGTCAAAAAACATTCTGCAAGTTTTCAAGTTGGAGGCTGATCGCAAGAAACCTTTTTGGAGAGTGAAGCTATATTGAATGTCTTTATGAAGTTTGGGGAATTTCAATAGATTGTCAAGTTTCCCCATCTTATTTTAACATAAAAAAAATAATTTTTAATAAAATAAAATATTTTTCAATTAGAAAAATATTTTATTGATGTCAAATTAATAAAGATTTAACAAAGTGATATTTTAAGTCTAGCGGGGACATTTGCCCCCTTTATCCTATAGTAGTTTCACACTGATCCAGAAATGAATCCTTGTGACAAACTTTCCTAGTACCGCATTGCAAACATTGTAATCAATATAAGTAATACTGATGTAGGAGACACAGTCATAATTTACTTTGTAATAATCACCAAAGATCCAACATGAGCAATTAGCATGAACAATCTTGCTCACTAATCTAATCATTTTGCTGAAAATTAATCCTAATGCCTGGAAACATTGGATATGTTGGTAGCCATTTTGAGTGAGTCATGGGGGAAAATAACCTTAGGATGTGACGAGCTTCCATCGAGGAAGGTGGTGTGTTTTGTGAGGCTGCAGTGATTAAATAAGTCAAGAGTGTTTGATGTTAATGTTTAATCAAGCCGAGGAGCACTTTCAGTGACAACGTGTAGGAGTGTGTCACCTTACTTGCTTGGCATAAAGCAAATAAAGCCAAATTTAGAAAGATCTACACAGGAAAAAGAATAAGCGAGAAGTCAGACTTGTGAAAAATTTTTACAAGCTGGGATGATTCAGGCTCAAACTCCATTCTTATTTCTATTCCAACTGAAGATAATTACTGAAACTTTTGTATTGTATATATAATAAATAAAAATTATAAAAATATATTTTTTAGTATAAATGTATATATATCTTTGAAAATGTATGTTAGAAATATGTAAGACTTTTCAGTTTTTCCCAGTCGGTAAGAAATTTTATAAATGTATTTATTATAATGCAATAAGCCCTTACATATTTCTAACATAAATTTTCAAAGATATGTAAGACTTGTGAGTTTGGCCCAGTCGGTAAGAGAGTCGCCTAGCAATCACTTGATTGTGCTAATTTTATTTATCAGTTTGGTTTAATGTGTCGGAACAGACAAACAGTGAAGAGTTTACTCCCCTGAATTAGGTGAGGATTGTTCCTGTTCTTGTTCCTGTTGTAGAAAAACAAAGTCAACTCCAGACTTGGACTGGAGTTTGACCAAAACTGACTGACAAAAATATCACTAGATCCGTGGTTTCTTAACCCTTTATAGGGCAGACCTAAATATATTTTAGATATCAAAACAACTTTTTTGTATGTTAAACTAGATCTAATTACAAGATATTTTCAGTTGCAAGTTTTCTGAAAGTTTTTTGTTTATGGGGGCAAAACCCCCTCCGATGAAATGATCATATATGTTAACATACACAAAAAGTGACAATATAAAAAAAATTGAAGTAGAAAGTTAAATAAAACATAGAATTAAAGAATAACATCCAATAACATAAATAGATATAAAAAAACTGATATTGACAAAAGAAATAACACCTCCAGGTTGATTTTAAAATGTTATTGTGCAGGCCAAAAACAGGCTAATTTAATGGGATGGGATATGCCTCAAAACAGTTTCAGTCTTTGTTAAAGCACAACTTTGAAAAGCTTGCAGACCACATTGGTGTGGATTATGTTATCTTTGTGGTTATAATATTTGCATGTGGCTGACGGGTCCTCAGATGATCATATAGTTTTAAACTGGAGAATGATTCACCCAAGGGTGAATAAATTTATTTTAGGGGTGAATAAAACTAGAGGGTTGAATGACAGGCGGATAACTCAATTTATTCAGATATTTATATTTTTCCTCTACTTAAAAAAAAGGCATTGCCATTAAATTGGTTAGTAATCTCTTATGACTTTTTAATGGTAGTGGAGCTGGAAAATTGATGTCTTTTTTATCTACCTATGGTTTTCTCAATTCAAAGTAGCCGGGGATTTCCTGAATTTCCTGGAATAAAACCTTTTTAGGGTAGCCCAGACAAGCTCATAATACAAATGGATTAGGCATTAATGTATACAGTACACAAGCGAGAATAAGATGAAAAACATACAGAGATTTAGTCACGCATGAATGCAATTTTGTGAGAAAGACTCAAGAGTGAATGACATTGAAATTGTGTCAGACACGCTCCTCCAGATTTTGTCTAAAATATATAAATATTTTTTTGTAATTTTGTTTTTCTTTTTTAATCACTGCTACCCACAACACTAGTTTATTGTTGGGTTTAGGTTATTCATGTGTTCTGACATTTATATGTATCTACGTATCTATCCATAAAATCAAGGAATGAATGAATTTTTATGTCCGACAGAATACGATCGGTTAGAATAAAGAGGCGAGCGAATGTGTATGTTTCTGACTGCTGCCTTTGCCATGAGAGTGCCGTTAGCTCAGTGGTAACGAGCAGGACCACGTATAGGTTGCTTCCACGGTGGATGTTGGTTCGATCCCGCATGGTGCTCGTTTCTTTATTCATTTATATGATCTAGGCCGCCCATTTAGCAATCACTAACACCAATGCCGAGCTGATATGGGTTCCCAATTAATTATTAATTAATTAATAATTGTCTTTATAATCATGGTATCTATTTATCTATGTATCTGGATTTTGCCCAGCCCTAACCATTCATAGTAGAAACTTGACATTTTGGACACACACTCCCCTCAATGTCCTGATTTGAATTTGTACTTTAAAATTAGTTTAACTTCTTGGGTAGAACACCATTTCTGTTAAAGGTTCAAAAAGCTCCAATAGTAACGAATAGTCCCCTTTATAACGTCGGTGTTGGGGTCCAAGAAAGACAACCCTGTTATAACTGAACCGCTGATAATCAAAAGTCAATTATGAGTGTCAAACAAGTTCACCAGTGTTGCTGATATTATTGTTCGGACTGAGATCCTCATCTTGGTTGTCATTTCCACAACTTGACACCTGAAGAAGGCCGGAGAGTTGTGGAAATGACAACCAAGATGAGGATCTCAGTCCGAACAATAATATCAGCAATACTAACACCTCATCTCAGAAATACCGAACTAAGTTCACCAGTGAATGAATGTTTTCAACACAAAATCAAATAAATTATTTACCATGTACAAATATGTTAATTGATTTCAAATTGAAGAAATTTAATATTTTAGTCATACTAAGTAAGTCTTTTGATGGAATTCTGTTTTCATTCGTGGTTTTCTGGACGAGTGGGCGATTATATAGGCAAAAATGTTGTGTTCCACCATCCACCCACTTTATATTGTGAACTGCGCTCTAGCTAACCACACTATATCAAGGGACTTCGGGTTATTTCTATTTACATTGAATCTGCAAAAAATGCAATCACGTTAATAAATCTTTCACTTTTAGCATGATTCTCTATGATGTAAAAAGAAATGCACATTTCTTGTGTAACAACCTAATACATTAGTAAATCTTTCACTTTTAGCATGATTCTCTATGATGTGAAAAGAAACCACATTTCTTGTGTAACAACCTAATACATTAGTAAATCTTCATTTTTAGCATTATTCTCTATGATGTAAAAAGAAACCACATTTCTTGTGTAACACCCTAATATACATTGACACACACAAATAATATTTCCTAATCTCTTTTTGTCTTTTCAGAATGGAGAGGACGAGATGATGACCGTTTTGACAGCAGAGAGGGCATCTCAGATGTCCTACCAGGATGTCTGCAATGCCCTGGATGCAGACCTCAGTATGGGTTTATCCCATGAGGAAGCTGCCAATCGGAGAAGAGTACATGGATACAATGAATTTGAAATCTCCAAAGAAGAACCGTTATGGAGAAAATATTTAGGACAAGTGAGTTAATAATTATTATTATTATTTTTCTATCATCAACTGTGGACTGCTTATGTTATTAATGGTATTCAGCGAATTCATAGCAAGAAAATTCCCTGCTATGAATGTTTCATAACCCGTTATTAATCACTGTTACCAAAGGTTTAGGTTATTCATGCGTTCAGACAGTTATGTATCTATGTATCTGGATTTCATCCAGCCCTAACCTTTTATAGTAGAAACTTAAAATTTTGTACACCCATTCCCCTCAATGAGTAGGGAAAATGTTTTTTTGAAAATTCCCCCCCTAAATCGAGTTTGAAATGGGGGTTCAAAATTTATCTAGCTATCCATCTGGGCTTCACCCAGCCCAAACCGTTCATAGTAGAAACTTGAAATGTTGTACACA
>VCCN01000667.1:2538592-2551940 GCA_006491835.1 Architeuthis dux
TATATATATATATATAAGGCTGAAATGCAAAGGGTAAAAATGTCTATCCGTGTTTCCGTGGATTTTGAGCGGTTTTGTAACATTCTCTTCCTTACTTTAAGACTTAATAGTTCACTACTTCAAAGCTGTTAATAGTGTAAAAAATATTTACGTCTTATCAATTTCATCTAAGGTTTTATTAAAAAGCTGACTGAACTCATTCAAGTGGAAGAGTCTATTATTTCAAATGGTAGGTGGGAGAGATTTTCATTGGTATTGCGGACAGAAACAAAAAAACAAACAGAAACGGTCACACCGTTCATTATATAGATAGATTGATTGTATATTTTTGTTTATTATTAGATGACATTTTTATCATCTAGTAACTAAAACACACCTTGACTATCTCTAGCTCACTCTGCAGTTTCACTTGTAATAGTTCCTTACAATAGTGGCCGGTTTTGTTTTACTTGAGGGGGGAATAACTTAGAAAACTTGTCATGTTAATTGGTTTTTTATGTGATGAATATCAATTAATAAATTGACAAGATCAGCTATGTTTTCTCTCGATTGATTGAGTGGGCCGGCTGTTGTCAGCTGTGATAGATGCGACAGACTTTTGTCACCAGTGGATTAATTCAGTTGGTAATCAGGTCAAGAGATTTAGGATATTAACCTCTTTTATCAAACAGCAAAGGTCACATAACCTCCTGTTTGCAGCAGCCTACGTCATCGTTGTTCTGGTACATTTTGCCAATTCACTCCATTGGGATACTTGAAGCAAAGATAAAAAAAAAGAATAGATTAACCCTTTATAGGGCAGCCCTGAAAATAGTTTAGATATCAAAACAACCTTTTGTTAAACTAGACCTAATTACAAGATATTTTCAGTTGCAAGTTTTCTGAAATTTTTGATGAAGTGGTTATATATGGTGCCTTGACCAAAAGTCACCAAAAATATTTTAAAAATTAAAAATTAAAGTAGAAAGTTAAATAAAACATAGAATTAAAGAATAACATTCAATATAATGAATGAATGATTGATATTGACAAAAAAATAAATCAATGAAAATGAAAATAAAAACTTATATCTGCAAAAAGTTATTTTCAGCAACTATAACTACCGCAGCTGATGTGTAATCATATACCTGTATACCTTGGTTAATTCCCTTAATTAATTCCCTTAATTTGTTCCAAAATTTTCCGTATTGTTCAAAGTCTTATTGTGATTTAACCTTTAAACCCGTAAAAATATTTTAGATATGAACACAACCTTTTTGTATGTTAAACTAGACCTAATTACAAGATATATTCAGTTGCAAGTTTTCTGAAATGTTTTGGTTATGGGGCCAAAACCCTCTCTGACGAAGTGATCATATATGGTGCCTCACCCAAAAAGTGGCCAAAAATTGGAAAATATAAGAAAATTAAAAATTAAAGTAGAAAGTTAAATAAAACATAGAATTAAAGAATAACATTCAATATAATGAATAGATACAAAAAATTGATATTGACAAAAAAAAATAACACCTGGGTTGATTTTAAAATGTTATTGTGCGGGCCAAAAACAGACTAATTTAATGGGGTGTGGTATGCCTCAAAACAGTTTCTATCTTTGTTCAAGCACAAGTGTACTTTGCAAAGCTTGCAATCCACATTGGTGTGGATTATGTTGTCTTTGTGGCTACAATATTTGCATGTGGCTGATGGGTCCTCAGATGATCATAAATAGTCACTTGCCCCATAAAGGGTTAAAAACAAAAACATTCAAAATACTTACTGTTGATGATTTTGAAAAGAGTCCTTATCATTTCAAGAGTTTTTGGACTATTGAACTTGGTTCAATGTTTTCACGCAAAGACAAGCAAAAACAAACTGTAGTTCAAAAAATTTATTGAGATACAAAAATTAAAAACTTTCAACCAAAACTGTCAACATAGCCAGACTCACTTAAAAACTGAAGAAACCTATCTATATATACTTACAGGCCGCACCAATGGAGCTAGAGGGCTGAAAATTAAAAAATTTAGTTTTGTGTTTTTTAATCCGCTCCCAGATTTTAGGGGGGGGGGGTACATTTGCTATCTAAGTGTATTCTAAATGTGTCCCTTAGTTTGTGTCTGGCAGCATTCACACTTAGTTTTTGAAAATTCACACTTATTCAATGATCACTGCCCAATGAAAGGTGAGAGAAGTAACTTAGTCATTGATCATCCATTTTTCCAATTTTTTAATTGATCACCCCCAACACGACATGCTGCCAAAAGACATTGGTCACGTGACAGTTTCTTTTGAGTGACTAACCAGACCTGTTAAAATTATTTTTTCATTTGAATTATTCTTGTAAATTAATTTTCTTCTGTAGATCAGTTTGGTAACCTATAGTACAGTACATAGGTACTTTAGTGTTTTGTGATTTCTATAGTCATTAACTAACTTCTTTGTTGCTGAATAAGTTCAAAAACAAACTCTGGGATAAAATGTTTTGAGATACAAAAATTAAAATTATTTTTTGACTTGAACATATGTTTTCGCTCTTTCTCTGATAAAATAAACTCCATGGGACTAATTTCTTTAGTTTTAAATTAGTAAATGGTTGCAGCAAAATAGTAAGCTACAATGTGTGCTACTTAAAAAAAAAACAATACTGTCATAGAGTTACCAAATATGATTAATGCTGTGCCAGAGTTGCCAAATATATATATATATATATATATAATTACAGTAAGTGGTGATTTTGTGCAATCCCTTTCAAATTATCACTTTATTTTGTGTATAATTAGACAGCTTCATACTAAGAATTAGTTTAATTTTATAATTGTACAACTGCTGATGTGTATTTGTTACTCAAAGAAAGCAAGCAAAAATAATTAGAACACATCATTTGAAATTCCAATTTATTACAAAAATAAATAAGAATTCTGCTATCGTAATTGATATACACATCAATGTGATCTCTTTGATTTGTGGGTCTATTAGTGAGGAGCACATCTTAAATCATTCTCAACTTGAAGCTTATTTCAAGCCTTCGACTTGATGGATAGAAGTGCAGAAAACTCTATCTCTAGACTGGACTTTTATTTTTACCTAATACTATTCCAAGAAGGGAATAAGGCTATTAGTAATAGCCTTATTCCCGCCCTGGACTACCCACCCCTGGTTGGGAACCACAGATTTAGATCATTTTTTTTTTACCATTTTTAGTGTCTTTTTCTCCATTTTGGCCACTTTTTGGCCAATTTTGGCTTTTTAAAAAAATACAGTAATGTGAACCTCGAAAAACTTCCCAATTCTATAAAGACGGTGGGGGAAATCAAATTCCTGGCTAACACCCTGCATATGTAAGAGAAACAGTTGAATAAATTCAAAGAATTTGTTGACATTAAAACATTGGAATTGTTTTTGGTAGCACAACTACTCTTTGCAACCTTCTTACTAGAGTTGGTTCCTCATGAGAGAAGTATTGCATTTATTCCATTTAGAAAAGAATATAAGGAAGAAACCAATTGTCCTCTTAAAGTCAGTCACAAGGAACATGAGAAAGCCGAGAAAGTCTGATGTGGAAGATCATATCTGGAGAGATAGACCTATGGGCCAAGTGCTCCGTCGTCTTCCTTCACACCTGTACCTCCTGTCCTCCCCCCACATTGTGATTAAGATTAAAGGAAGAAAGCTGGGCGCTGCAGTCGAAGCGTCACATGAATTCCAGGACCCACAGGGATAAAGTTGAAATAAAGCTGAAATCAGAAAATCAATTCGTGTTGCGAAATTCAAAACCAAAACTCTGCACATAGAAGGATAAAGATATTTTAATTCTGTACTTGAAAGTAAAGTCTGTCTCTGTCTATGGTAGGAGGCGATGTGATACTTGTAGTTAGACTTCTTAGTCTGGGGGGAAATGGCTGTCTTTGGGATGAGAAAAGACTATGTAGCGGCGAAGGGATCACAAAAGTGGACTCCAGGAATGTAACGGTTTCAGCCTGCATCACTAAAGTTAAGGGCTGGACTTCCACTTAGTTGCAGAAAGAAATGGCAGTTCTTCTAAGTTATAATCTTGGTTGGTTTCTCAGTTCGTCCCAACCCCAGTCTTTCTCTCTCAAGGCAGCAAGGATTCGATTCTGGTGAAAAGCAGAAATCCCGGCTATTTTATGATAATCCACCCCTGCCTGGGGTGGGCCCGAAGGGGGTTGGAAGAAAGATTAATTACCAATAATTCCTCATAAATCTTTTCTTCCGATCGGCAAAAAATCTCTCGCATTTAGGGATTCCACACTGGCACTCCCCTTCGTCTTAACCCTGAGGCTGGCTCGACTTCTCATTGGGTGGGACCACACTTCCTTATATGTCAAATAGGAACATCATTGACCAAGCTGCGTAGGTGTGAAAAGGGAGGAGTTTCATTCATCAGTAATTAATTTTAAGGATCCCAAATTCCGGGCCAGCCAGCCAAAGGATTTTCCAGTTCTCACTGATAAGGGGCCTGTCATCCATCATAACCCCCCACCCTGGCTGGCACTTATCAATGAAATCCACTTTTAGTCCCAAAGAAAGGCGCACCGGACTTAAACCAGATGGCATCATATTCGTACTTCCTTTGCACTCTTAAGATTTATGTACTTTTAGATTTCTCGATTTTTCCAATAACAATTCTCTTCTACAAAAAAAACAATGTACAACCTATCTTTTCCTAAAATCTTAATAATCATAGTATCACAGAGAAGAGCTCACATTATCCTCTCAGGGATGAAGTCTGAATAATATATTGTGAACATCGTCCCAGCATCCCTCCCACTCTTCACAACAGTCTGCAAAGTTCTCTTGCGGATTGCCATCAGCTGCTCTATCGCATTCTCCTTAATCTCATCCAGTGTCTGAAATCTCTTTTGGGGAAAAAGCCAGAAACCACAGGGAGACAAATCTTGACTGTAGGAGGACTGATAGACGCATGTGATGTTTTGTCAAAAGAAACCTGCACGAGACGTGAAGAATGGGTAGGCTTGGTCATCACCCAATGATGTCTCACTGCCAACCGAGTAACCCCACGGGAGAGTCTGTTCACGCATGCGCAGTAAGGTCCCCTATGATTGGTTCCCAAGTTAAATCAAGGCCGCACAACCGGTTCTAGAGATATTCAAAACTAGCTGGATACTTTCCGGACAGTCCTCGTATTTCAAGCTAGTGTGGATTTCTTTGCTCAGCAAGAATTAGAGAGCAGTGGAGGAATAGTTACACTATGCAAGGGACTTTTTGTCTTGGACATTGAGAAGCCAAACTATACCCAATGAAAGAAGAAGAAAAATTAAGGAGCTTTAAAACAAAGAATACAACTTTCAACC
Source organism: Architeuthis dux (assembly GCA_006491835.1). NCBI lineage: Eukaryota > Metazoa > Mollusca > Cephalopoda > Oegopsida > Architeuthidae > Architeuthis > Architeuthis dux. Next base: position 2,543,908 of record VCCN01000667.1, read on the forward strand.
TGCCCCGAGCGAACCATTATGGTCAGAATCATGTTATGGAACCCTGCAAGCAAATACAAAATGCACATTGAAACAAAGCTGGTATTGTAAATCTAGAACCGTTTCATATTGGAGCTATACAAGCCAAGGAATCAGGAAAGAGGGTGTTTGATTGGTGAAGAAATCCTAAAGACCAGAGATTATTAACAAATTCATAGCTGGCCTGGCCTGCATCTGGTAGGAATATCCAGAAAGGTTCCTAGTACCCCTCAGATGTCTTTGACCAGCCCCATCTACAGGGTGAAGGTTGTTCTGGTGTGGACACTAGCATCTGACCCCACATATGACGTCCTTGGTACACTGCTCTCTTGCCATGCTCTTCTAAGGCAGCCTTTGTTGGGGGGAGGGGGATTGACTTCACAAAAAGCCTCTAAACACCAATTATCAAATACCACTGAGGAAAATGATTAAGAACGCACACGCATATCCAAGCTCACATATGATAGCAAGGTGGTCAGCCTTTGCCAGGATAAGTTGGCTCTTGTATAATCATCACACCATGTTAACCTTTTTTATTTTCTTATGTCGGTCATAAAATGTCAGGAGGTGTGAGTGGCCCAATGGTTAATAGCACAGAGAATGGAATTGGTGAACCGAATTCAAACTCTGGCTGAGAAAGTTTGAGTTCACTTTGCACTGATGCCCTTGGGAAATGCATGAATCCATCACTTCTACCCCCAGCAAAGTTAAATAGCAGGGCAGACAGCTCTCTAGCCATGGTTGGCAACCAGTCTAGGAGATGGACAACTTTGATTGGAGTCCCTTCAAGGTAGCTGGATGCCAACTTTGACTTCCTTCCGACAGCCAAACTGATGCCAAACATATCACTCAGCTCTCTTTTGGACTATCTTAGCCAGGCTGAGAGGGGGATTCTGTCGACTGGGCATCCCAGGATCTCCATCTTTCACCCAGGCTTGAGCCCTGGAGAGGTCACTTCAGTGTGGTTCTATTGTCAACCAAGACAGAAGGGTTTCTTCTGTGGACATAGAGCAGCCATTTTTTAATTTAAAAAAACATTTTTATGGGGAGGAAATTGTGTCCTTTGTTGCTACTTTTTGAAATTTTCTTCAGTTATTTTATTGTATTTGTTTTTCTTTCTGGTTGCTTTTTATTCATTCATCAACATTTATTTTATTTTCTCGGAGATTAAATAATTCAAGGTTAATTTGTATGTTTTGTTTCTCTTTCAGTTCAACAACCCATTGATTTTGTTGCTACTTGCTTCAGCCTTGGTTAGCACAATCATGAAACAGTTTGATGATGCTATTAGCATTACTATTGTAAGTATTGATTAGTCTTAGTTATTTTCTTGTTTGTTGTCCAATGTTGCTTCTACTTTTTAGTGGTTGTTATTCTCTTCACATTGCTGTTGATTGGTTACACAACCTTTTGTATATTATTAAAATACAGTCATAAAATAAGGATGCCTAAAAAAAAGTTAAAATTCAGAATTATTCTTCACTCATTTTGGTGCAACAAGATGATTATAACAATTATACATATATGAGCCTTATTCTGCCAGTAATGCTTGTATTAATTCCTGACCACTGACAATCCCTTTCTTCCTGATTTTCAATGCATAACATACAGTTTGAGTGCTGAAACTTGCTAAAACAGATTTTTGATCAAAAATTTCAAAATTCAGTCTTTAATTATCAAATTGTTTTACCACCAGAAATATTTACTTTTCTAGTGCAGAAAATGACTAAAGCTGAGTGGAGTAGTGGTAAATTCAGTGGGCAGCAATAAGAAATGCCAAAACTTTGCCTACATATAATGGATCATATGCCATTACTTTCTGGACAACCTAATATATCGAGGAATCATACTGTCGCATTTGTATTCTATTAACTCTTAAATTTGTATAAGAAAATTTAAATGTTAATATCAAGTGGAATAACTACTGATCAAAGTTATCTCCCTTTGAGCTTTAGGTGAATTTTTTCGTTTATTTTTCATTCTATTTGTCATAATAATTTTAACAAAATTTATTTCTGTCACAGAAGAGTTCCACTTGTGGTACCAAGTGGTTTATGACTTTAAGAGTTAAATTAAAATATATTATCGACCAATCTTGTCATTTTCTTGAGTCGTCGTAACTCGATTTTTATTTTATCTGTTTTTGTTTTATCCTACAGGCCATTGTGATAGTTGTAACAGTTGGTTTTGTCCAGGTAAGCAGTCCTTTTCTTTTTTCTTTTTCTTAAATTTATGTCTAGGCATTTTTCACCATTATTGATTTTTGACCAACATTTCTTTCATCTTAGTTTCAGTTGCTTTTCATTGCAGCTACTCAGACCGTCAGATTTTTACCCCGTCTGCTCAGATGGTGTAATGGTTAGCACGTCTGCCTCGCATGCAGAAGGCCCTGGGTTCAATTCCCAGTATGAGTGAAGAGTGTGGAAAACTCTTCATTGGGAAAGATTTCCCCGTGCATTCAGCAGCTAATTGAGTACACTGTAAGCGATGTGATTAGGGTGGAGGTATCCCTTCGGTGGACTTGCATCCTGCCAAGGAGGTGATCATAAAAAACTTGTAGGAATAAAGTCCTGGTCTTGACCAGACTTGAGACTTGCAAGGATCGCTAAGCTGACGCATGCAACAGAAACCAGGTCCATACTCCATTGGGAGTTGTCTCTTAAGAGACAGGATGCTTTACCTACCTACCCTTTACCCTGTGAAACCTGTCTTCCTGTGACAGCTACTCTAAATGTTTGAGCTAAGAGAGCCAACAGATCAATTCTAACCATATAGACTTATTCCTTATTTTCCCCTGAATGTCTGGATACTGTCATATTTGATATTTTATTTACATACATTAATAGTTATATTATCTTGAATTTTCTATTTTCATTAGATAAAGCATTGTCATTCATTATTAATTTTTGACCAGCATTTTCTGCACAAAAAGCAACTAAAATTAATTTCAGTTGCTTTTCATTTTCTAAGTGCACAATATTGAGCATATATGGAGGGAGTTGAAAGTTTTGCTCAAGTATTTTATATTTTACTTCCTTTTATTCTTTTGGGGTTTTTTAGCATAAGATATTTGAATAGAAACTGATATTGGTCAGCTAAACTACAAAATATACCTCAGCTGGTAGCTTCAGCAGTTCTTCCTGATATTTAAAAATATTAGACTAGGCTAACAAGTTTTGAAGAATGTAGTGCAGTAGGTCTTTGTGAACATAGAGACAGCTGCAGATTGTACATTTGAAATTCAAATTAGGTTTGTGTTATTATCGCAAACTCAGTGTTGCTGGAAGTTTGTTATAGGTCAATTATCAAGGATATCTTTCATTGCCTGGTACATTAGATAATGATATGTATCAGAGTTAGAGATCTGAATGTTTTATGAAATGCATTTTGGATTTTGGTCAGCAAACAGTAGTGCTGATTTTTTTTTCTTTTTTTTTTCTAATTTCATGAAACTTTTAAGGAGTACAGCATCTGGTCCATGCCTATAAAGGAGATACAGTATCGCCCAAAAATGAGTATACCCTACCACTTTTTAATAGAAAGTTAATTGTCTTCTAAACCAAACATAGCATTATTTTATTATTTCTAGTGGAACATTACACAATCAAAACGGATATTATCAGATATTATTTATGACCAAACTATGCAGCTTTGAAACTCTTTCATTTTTTCATAGTGTTGTACTCATCTTTGGACGGCAACATATTCATATTTTTGGCAACAGTTTCAATGCTAGAGTGTTTGGTCATAAATAATACCTGATAATATCTGTTTTGATTGTGTAATAATCAAATCCTGCTATGTTTGGTTTAGAAGACAATTAAATTTCTATAAAATAATGGTAGGGGTGTACATATTTATGGATGATACTGTATCTATATAATGAGCAGCGTGACTTTTTCTCTTTGTTTCTTTGTTTCTCTATCTGTAACTTCCACTAGCGCACAGATATTACACTTTGATCCTTTACATAAGGCCGGGAAATGAAACCTTGATTCCAGGCCGCACCAATGGAGCTAGAGGGCTAAAGATTTAAACATTTACTCCTTGGTATGTCTAGAAAAAAGGCTTTTTTGTTTTTTCAACCCACCGCCCAATACTTTTTTTAGAGGACGTTCAGTTTGCAATGTAAGTTTATGCTAAATTGATCTACTCAGTTTGTGTCCACTGTTATTTGAAAATTCAGACTTTTTTAGTGATTTACAGTCCAACAAAAGGCGAGAGTAACTTATGCATTGATCACCCCTTTTCCAATTTTTCTAATTGATTACCTCCAACATGGCTTGCTGGGTGTAATCAATTAATTCAACCTAATTTGAATTTCAAATGTACAATCTGCAGCTGTCTCTTTGTTCACAAAGACCTACTGCACTACTTCAGGTGTAAAATCCGAGTGTGATGGGGTAAACAGAAGTTTTTATTTTTAAAGGGAGTAACCCTTATAACGTAGAGCCTGGGTGTTACAAGACAAAGACACAGAAAAATCTGCATCCTATGTTATAAGGGTTATCCCCTTTAAAAATAAAAATTTCTGTTTACCCCATCACACTCGGATTTTACAATCGTTCAATCGTCTGAAGAACTATTTGAAAAATGCATCATGTTTTAATGTTTTTTAACTGTCGACAGAGATCAGCCTCATTTTCACTTTCAAGAAACAGTGCAACACTCTTATATAGTTCAACAAAACTAGTCAGCCATGTACCCTTTGAGAGCCAATGAACTTCTGTGTGTAACAGTAAGTTAATAAATTGCTCATTATTGTCCTGACACACCTGTCGAAACATTCTGGCATTTCTGGTATTTCATTTTATCTTATTTATAGCCCTAATTAGTATATTTAATGATGAATGAAGACTTGTACTCAAATGTTTTCCTACAAGATGTTGCCTCTGTACAACATAATAAATACACAAAATGTTTGGCTTTTCCTTCTTCAAATGAACAATAAAACCACAATAGTGACAAATCATTGATGGTGCTCCATTAGAGCATGCAACAATATTGATAAAAGGGTATATCATTTTGACTGAACTCTCTTCTTTGCCAGACCAACTTGCTAACCATTTTTCTAAGCTAAGTACCCTTTCAAATGAGAATTCTTATTCTTTGTGTCAGGGTCGCCAGATTTAGCCAGAAGGGGAGATAATCTGACCGTTATCTCAGAGACTTACCCAAAACAGGCATTGTGATAGTGTCGAATTTTGAAATCGAGTGAGTGTGGAGGCAGAGGTTCAATACCAGCGTCTTGAGGCCAGCCCACCAGAAGAGGCTGGTATTGAACCTCTGCCTCCAGACTCGGGAGGCTGGTATTGAACCTTTGCCTCACTCGATTTCAAAATTCGACACTATTCCAATGCCTGTGTTGGGTAAGTCTCCAAGATAACGGTTGGATTATCTCCCCTTGTAGTCCAATCTGGCAACCCTGCTCTCTGTTAACCTAGTAACCTTTTGATGTTGATATTCACCCACTCCCCAGCAGCCTGTAACGAATGTCATCTCACCAAGTGATCAATCTTCCTCATTACTACCTGATTTATAATTGTAAACACCAAAGCTTTGGTTTCTTTATTAGCATTGAGTTAATGGTGAAATTAGAGAAGGCGGCCACTTAACTATGGAGTCATTATAGATAAATAGTACCCCCCTCCCCCATCCAATTTGCCTTCTGTTGTTATTTTATAGTTACTTGTCCATGATCAGTCGCTTTGCTGACAGTTATCATAATTCTATAACAACAGGCTCAACAGATGGCTGCTACTGATACTATAAGAGTGACACACAATATGAATTAATAAGATGGTAGAATGCTGAGAAAATAAAGGTAGTTTAATAAGATGGTAGGAAGGGAGAGGGGGAGAAAAGACAGTTAGGTAGTTTAATAAGAGGGTAGGAAGGGAGAAAAGTATGTTAGGTAGTTAAATAAGATGGTGGGAGCGGAGAAAAGTTAGGTAGTTTAATAAGAGGGTAGGAAGGGAGAGGGAAGAAAAGAAAGTTAGCTTGTTTAATAAGATGAGAGGGTTTGGTGGCTGCTACTGATACTATAAGTGTGGCAGACACAGCTGTCATTATCTATATATTAATACATTTGTTTGTACCTGTCTACATACGTACAAATCATTAGGGTGTGTCACGCTTCCAGTAATAGTGTCATACTTAAACTAAGTTTTTACTTTATTTTCAAGTTGACTCCCATAACTCAGTGTCGGATTGAACAGCTGGCGATGGGGCGGGATGGTTGTTTGAATCTAGGGTACGGTAGTTTTAGTTGGGTTTATTTTTTATCACTTCATTCATTTCAGTGATTTAAAAAAAAAATTAATAAGAGGGTACAAAGAGAGAGAGAAGGGGACGTCTTAGATTGCCAGTGTGCAGAGATGGTGGTGGTGGAGGAGGAAGGTGAGGGAGGGGAGGGTAGAGGAACAGAAGGGTGGCGGGTGGAATAGGAAGAAATCTTTTTCTTTTTTTTTTTTGGTATCATCTTTTGAGGACATATCAAATTCTATACTTATCGAGTTAGATATTAAATTACCTTTTTTTATCGAGTTGAATATTTTTTTTTTTACTTCCATAATCAGCTACTCCGCCCGGAAACATTTCTCAAGAATCAAATGCTTCAGGAAAAATACAATTAAAAAGAAATTATGCGTTTCATGGTTCTCTATAAACATCGACAATCTTATAGTTTTCAAAATAAGGTACTGCTAGTATACAGGAATACCATGAATAATGCCGTTTTGATTAGTGCAGGTTTTGATGTAGTATGGTTAAGTTATTGCTGTGCAAATTAATGTAACTAAGTATAAACTGAAAAACACATTAACCTGTTATGGGGCAAGTGACTATATATGATCACTTGAGGACCTGTCAGCCACATGCAAATATTGTAGCCACAAAGACAACCTAATCCACACCAATATGGTCTGCAAGCTTTGCAAAGTACTCTTGTTCTTGAACAAAGACAGAAACTGTTTTGAGATATACCACATCCCATTAAATTAGCCCGATTTTGGCCTGCACAATAACATTTTAAAATCAACCGGGAGGTGTTATTTTTTTGGTCAATATCAATTTTTTGTATCTATTCATTATATTGAATGTTATTCTTTAATTCTATGTTTTATTTAACTTTCTACTTTAATTTTTAATTTTCTTATATTTTCCATTTTTGGCCACTTTTTGGGTGAGGCACCATATATGATCACTTCAGAGGGGGTTTTGCCCCCATAACCAAAACATGTCAGAAAACTTGCAACTGAATATATCTTGTAATTAGGTCTAGTTTAACAAACAAAAAGGTTGTGTTGATATCTAAAATATTTTTATGGGTGCCCTATAAAGGGTTAAATCACAAGACTTTGAACAGTACGGAAGATTTTGGAACAAATTAACTGAATTAACCAAGGTATACAGGTATATGATTACACATCAGCTGTGGTAGTTATAGTCGCTGAAAATAACTTTTTGCAGATATATAAGTTTTTATTTTCATTGATTTATTTTTTTGTGTTAATGAAAATGTTCATTCAAGTGAATTTTTTAGAACTTGGTCACAATGAAAGTTAATATTTCTTTTTTTTTAGTTTTGTGAATATCAATTGTTTTGCCCTGTTTTCTCTGGCTTTCTAACAGATGTTACCAAAGCTGTAAAGTTCTTTTTTTCTTTTTGGTTGTTGATAGCTTTCTGTCAACAAATCTTGTGTATTGCATGCTGGTATAAATGTCTATGTATACAAATCTAAATCCTGTGCCTATTGTAAGATCTGTTTCAGACTTTGGCTTGTTAAGTGAGACTGAAGAGCTAGGGTGGATGGAAATCCATATTTGGTGTATTGTTCTCTTGTAGTCTAAAACGTGTTGATTCTGGGTATAAATATCTTCTTTTGTATCTGACGCAAATAGTTTTAGTATTGGAATTGGTATTATCTATGTGCAGAGAGGTCTTGCGAGCGAGAGGGAGTCACTTTTTTAGAGATAAATAGTTACTTTTTGAGAGAGAGAGAGAGAGAGAGAGG
>VCCN01000667.1:2591790-2607204 GCA_006491835.1 Architeuthis dux
TAAATTGGGTGTGAGCCATTGGTTGGTTGAGGTGGCGTCACAAGAAGGTGCCAAACCAAAAAGTTGAAAAGGTTTTCCTTGTCCATCGTATATAACCAGACATGCATTAATGGAGGATTACTGCCTAAATCCACTATATATATATATATATATATAAACAGTTTTCCTGAAGGCAAGTGATAAATAATGAAAAGTATACCTTGAGGTGACACATGCAGAAGTTGGACCATTGTGGTTAGTGTTTGCTGACTGTTTAGTACATCTTGTCTGACTGCAGGGCTAATCAAGCAACAGACATGTACCAATCTGACAAGACTCCCGTGCATGGCTAATAATTCTTGTGCTGTCAACTCGACACAAGAAGTACAGCTCAGCTCCGTCGATTCCATGGGCTCACATAACTCATTTAGGAAATCAATGTCCAGAAGACTGAAAAAAAAATATTAAAAATTACCAATCAAAGATTACGGCACAGACACATTGTTAGTATTTAACTCTTAAATTCATAGAAGAAAATGTTGATGTTAATATCAAGGGGAATAACTTCTGATTAAAGTTACCTCCTTTAGGTAAAATCTTTCAAAATTTTATTCACAGAAAAGTTCCAATATTTCTTACTATTCACAGAAGAGTTCCACTGTTAATTAGGAGCAGTATCGAGCGGTTTATGATATTAAGAGTTGACAGTAGTAATATTACTATGATTTTATTTTTTATCGGATGAAACATTGCCAACTATTATAAATTTTTTTCTTACTAGTATTTTTTTACATCGTCATTTTCAGTTGCTTTTTATCGCAACTTACGCAGACCGTCAGTCTACAGCAGTGATTAAGCGTCATAGATAAGAAATAAAGGATAAGCTCTTGATAAAACTGAAACTCGCATCCCTTTTGCCTTGGGAAACCTGGTTTGCAATACCAGCTTCTCTCTCGCTTAAGCTATAACAACTTTCCCAGCTGGCAACCCTTAAACCAACCCTTTCAATTTTTCCAATTGCTCAATGCCATATTGTTTTGTTTTTACGTACACTAGTTGTATTAATAGTAGTAATATAATCTTTATATTATTTTTTATTAGATGAACCATTGTCAACCATTATTAATTTTCTTTTTTGGTCGTAATTTTTCATATTAATTTTTGTTGCCTTAGACTGACACTGAGTAAGCAACAAAAATTAAGTTCAAAGAAATACTAGCAAAAATAAAATGAATAATCTTGGTATTTAAATTTGATTTTTTTTTTTTAAATCTGCAGAGTTGAAAGATATTGAAAAAGTATGTTTGTAAGATATCTTAAAAAGAACCATTTCTTTCTCTGTGATAAAAATGAACAAAAGCATTTCATGTAAATATGTAAGAACTGTTCAAAAGTTTTTGATCAAACACTTTCAGCTATTTGTTTGGCCAAAATTCAAAACCTTAATGGTTGGGGATATAAACAGTGATTATAGATTTTTGTTGTTTTTCAAAATTCAATTTTAAAATTTCAAAATCACAATCCACAGTTTTCCATAGCTAAATACTGATTGTGTTAAGATTATTTTAACTTTGTAGAAAGTTTGGCACAGGGCTTTATTTACTGAGCACTGTTATAACCTCTGGATGACAGGAGTTGGCTTGTGCTATTTTTAGAAGCACTTCCTGCTTGTCTAGACAGTTGACCTTGGCGTTAACCTCAGCGTGTCATGGACAAGCCTGGTCGCACCTATTTGGCGTCTCCAAAATCAGGCCATAATTAAAGATCAGCTAAATCTACTAAATGCTAACCACACTCTATTCTATTTTTCCTCCTTATTGTCTCAACTACTAACCAGTATTAAAGCCACTAACTAATGTTAATACTTAAGAAGAAACAGATGAACTGAAAGAATGGACTTGTGAGGTAGATCGTCTTTTATATATCTTGTTTGACTTTGTGACTTCCGTCAAAGCCCAAGTCATCACAAGCACCGTCTATTAAAATAGAATGATTAATAGATCCATGAGTAGTTAGGTAATTTCAGTCAGTACAGTGTGTGTTTTGAAGGAGTGTAGGAATACTGAAAATGTGATGAAGTACAAAGAAGTGTATAAATCTAAAGATAGAGTGTATTACACAAGTAACTTTAAGATGATGCAGTTACTGGATGTCTGAGTAATCTTCAAGAAAGAATAATTATTTTGTCACTTACCAAATCAAGGAGTAAAGAATGGAATGTTTTTTCAAATTGTCCAGCGTTTCTTCAGGGGAAAGTACAACAAGATTATGAAGCAAATGGCAAGTTGCTGTGATCAAAGATGGAGTTACAACACTTGGATATGTGGGACTGTTGGACAAGTGAGATTCAGACATTGCTTGATTCGTGGCACTCCTGGGAGCTGGAAGAGGGGGGAAAAAAAGTTTGGTTTAAATAATCAGGGAGCAAAACCACAATACCGTATTTCACCATGTATAATCCACTACAATAATCTGCACCCTTTGAGCTTCAATTTTGAATTTGAAAATGCATTATCCCATGTATACAATTATCTATACAAATATGTATAACAATTATGTTTCTGTAGATAATACGCACCTGGAATTTTTTGTTCAAAGTTTTTGGAAAAAGAATGCAGATTAGATATGGTAAAATACAGTACTTTTTTTCAAGGCTTCTTTCCTCATGTAAAACAGGGTCTTTTTTCTTTTTCTTTTAAATCTAAGAATAATAAACAAATTATTTCAGTTCCTGTCTGAATTCTTTTAGGTGAATAAGAAAGTTGAAAGAATCGGCCCACATGCTATGCTCAGATAACTCAATCATCCAAATTATCGACATTGATAGCTTGTGGGTCCCATGAATCAGGAAGGAAAAAGCGATGGGATTCCATGGCCCAAGAGATGAGAGTTCATGCAAAGTTCACAAGGTCAGCACAGAAGTCAGGAGGAGACAATCCCAAGAACACAGAGACACAAAAACCAGACATGAAGTATATGAGAGGGGATGAACAAGATTCGACAACATTCAAGAACAAGACACCCAAGAAAAGTCGGAGGGTACATGGCCAAAACGTTGTGAAAAAACAAACAACAAAGACATGGAAATTAACCTGAACAAACCACATACAATGGAATATTATTCCCTTCCAACCATCCTTAGCAGTAATTCTGCTGTTCATGGTTCCTGTCAGTGCTACACTCACATTGTCAATGTTTCCAGCCCCTCCCAGATGACACGGAGTATAGCCCTATTGTTGTTAGTTGGAAGAGATTAAGTAAAGAGGATGCTTGGACATGGTCTCTCCTGCAAGAAAGTTAATTTGTATCCAAACCAAGGTGATACATAAATAAGGCCTCTCAGCCATGTGACTGATTCAAGGCGATACATACAGACTTGATCCAAACATATCTGAGGAAGTATGCACCTTTTGAAACATTGCCAGTAAGTCAGCCAAAAAGTGCCATGACAATAGGACATAGCCCACAAACCAGATTCTGAGCTGAATAAGACCAAGAATAAGAGACTGCATCAGATTTATTTAACTTAAGAAGGCCAGAAAATAGGCAGCCTGAAACATTGTTAAAAGAGAAAGAAAAAAGGCATTAGAAAAATAAAATTGTTAATAATAATAGCCAAGAAATTAGTAAAATACAAGGATGTTGTCTGGGAACTGAAAAAACTGTAGAATATGAAGGTTAGGGTTGTTCCCATAATAATTGGAGCACTTGGATCAGCACTAAAAACACTAGAATCAAGATTGGATGAATTGGAAATTCAAGGAAAAATTGAGACTGTCCAGACCATGGTGGCACTGGGGTCTGTGAGGATAACGAGGAAGGTGCTGGACATTTAAGCAGACTTGCTGTCACTCAATCACCAGTGATAACCACCTGATGTGAGATAACATATTTCAGAAATAATTTTCTTCTATGAAAAAAGCGATGACCCCCACCCTCCCAAGAAAGAAAAAAAGAAAGAAAAAAAGAAAAGTTCTTTACTGTTTTCTGTGGAGGAACTTGAAGTGATGGTTGTTTGTGTTGTGTGAGATTGATCAGCCTGACCCACACCATTCCCTCGTGGGTACTGACCCTGCTGATCACCAGATGGAGTGGACATTCTCAACTGAAAGGAAACAGAAAAAATATCAAATTCCTATTAGTCTTCATTGGGATCAGAGTTGCCAGATCTGGCCAGGAGGGGAGATAATCCGAGCTTTATCTCAGAGACTTACCCAACACAGGCATTGGAATAGCATTGAATTTGGAAATCCAGCGAGTCTGGAGGCAGAGGTTCAATACCAGCCTCAAGAAATTCAATACCAGCCTCAAGAGCCTGTTATTGAACCTGTGTCTCCACTCGCCCGATTTCTAAATTCCTATCATTCAAATTCAAATCAACTATTCCAATGGCTGTGTTGGTTATGTCTCTGAGATAGAGTTTGGATAATGGCCAAATCTGGCAACCATGATTGGGACAATATTTTAAACAATTGATTACTGCAAAAATAAAACAGAATTACAAAAGAAATAGTATTAGATTACTGGCAGATGTCCATTGTAATGTCAACTGACCAAATTAAAATTGAGCTGATTACTGATAGAGATGTCTGTTATTTTAGTGCCTTTGTTCACTTTGTTGTTCTTTCTGTTTTAGATGTGCTTAGTTGAATGCATTTGGTTTGTAACCGTGTTTAGCGTGTTAAGAAAAGAGATGGAACAAGACACGTGTTGCTCAGGGCTATTGCCTGTGTAGAACTGATGAGTCTTCCCAGCTCCCACTTCCGGGCTCCCGTTTTCGTGACCAGAAACAGGGCTGTTTATTCATATTAAAAACATACACATAAAAACACAGATACATACATATATGGAGGGAACCTTACAGCATGTGCATGAACAGACGCTCCCATGGGGTTACTCAGTCGGCAGTGAGACACAACTGAGTGAGCTTGCATACTGTGTGACTGTTGCATTAGAGAGATTAATACATAAACATTACAGGTGGCATAACAGTTATCCTGACGGAAAATGGAATTGGTGAATCGAGTTTGAGTTTCAGCCTAGGCTGCTTACATTCACTTCTCCCTTTGGAAAGGCATGAACCCACTTCTCCCTCCCAGCTATAGGTAAATAGCAGAGCAGTTGGAGCACTTTAGCCCTGTAAGGCAGTCCAAGTAAGATAAGATTACTCTTCCTGAAAGAAAGTCTACAGCTTCAGTGTGAGGCTACTGAAACCGAAATGTGGCCCTATGTGCCACAAGGTGTCTAAAGGAATTTTAAAAACTGATAGAGACAGAGTATACTACATTATATTAGGATTTTCTTAGATAAGATAATAAACTCAATAACAACTAGCATTCCAAGGAAAATTATGAATCACCACCACCCATATATGCTGGGGGTGATCAATTAAAAAGTTGGGCTGTGATCACTAAAAAATGTCTGATTTTTCAAAAAACAAACGGGCACAAACTAGAGAAGCTTACATTGAGAATTGAACCCCCCACTAAAACCCTATTTTGGAGGGGAAATTTCAAAAAACAAAAAAAGCATTTTCCATACTCATTGAGGGGAGTGTGTGTACACAATTTCAAGTTTTTACTATGGTTAGGCTGGGCGGCATCCAGATGGATAGATAGATAAAATTGAACCGCCCCTCTAAAAACCTATTTAGGGGGAGAATTTTCAAAAAACCAAAAAAAAAGTTTCTACTATGAATGCTAACCATTCATAGTAGAAACTGGGCAAAGTCTGGATACTGTAACGAAATACACCCAGATCGTATTACTGGTAGCCGTTAAAAGGGGCCAGATTTGAAAATAGGAGGGAGCTGTGTTAAACTGCGTACGTGACAAAACTGGACAGATCGTATTACCAGTAGCCGTTAAAAGGGGCGCATATTTGAAAATAGGAAGGAGTTGAGATCTGAAGCGGTTAGCAACAGGTTGCACAAAGAGGCAGCCCTGCCCGTCAGGGGCAAGGAAGAGCCGGTTAGTTTGAAATTTGAATCCAGCAGTGACAGGTCGGAAGAGGAAGAAGAACCCTTGATTTTCTTAATAGTAACTCAGAAAAGTGACCAACTCATTTAGAAAACTAAATTCAACAGAATTCTGTACCTGCGAACCGGCCCAGAAAAGAATCTATATCGACGGAAATAAAACAACAGATTTCCAATTGAAGATCCTTGAATTTTGTCGTCTTTTCTCTCCACCCACGTGGGAGAGCCTTTTCTCCAAAATTAATTTCCCTCCACAGAAAGTTCAGCTCCCGTCAACACACCTGGACAGAGAGATCCTCATCATCCTTCTCTCGTATCAGCGTGAAGAAACGCAGATCAGCGTTATACTACAATACATAGATAGATAGATATACATGTATATGTGAATACATGAATAACCTAAACCTTTGGTAGTGGGGATTAATAAAAGTAGGTTCTCAAAAAGAGAAATTATTATATCTATTAATATGTGTTTGTTTTTTTTAACAGCGTTACACGTTCAAACGTAAACATTATGTACGTCTGTTTACCGTTCTTTATGTATTGTGTATTTGCCTAATTCATGGCTTTATTATTTGCAGTTTTCACGTTGTACTGAATGTTGTACTGAATGTGTTAACAGTTGTACTGTATGTAAAGTTAACACAAAATAAAGATCGTTCTTGTACACCAGTAAGAAGAGTCAAACCTTTTCCTTTGTCAGGAGTACGAGCCAGGCTGTAGTTACAGTGGTCACTTTGAGTTTAATTTAAAGAGGTCATTCTTATTATCTTAGGAAAAAAGATTTCAAACATGTCTATGATTTACATTGTCAGATATAATTAACAATGAGACCAAATAGTAAGATTTCCTTTTATTATAGATATACAGTAGATATACTAGTTAATTGGCGCATCCATTTGAGCCACTCTGGAAAAAATAAAACAAATTAAGTATATTTCTAATAATTTTCTTCACTTAATTGAGACGCTGAGCCACTTAATTGGGACACTAAGTCATTTAATTGGGTCAGCAGTGTAATGTTTATATATGTATATAAACAGATAAGAAAAAATGAACAACAAAGACATAGTAATAACAACAGCAAAAAACCCTTAAAAACATAATAAGCATGAACCAACGTGATTTTTTGGTTGGTCCTGATTCATTCAGGACTCAGCCAGGCAGTATCTACTATCTAGCAGCTTTTTAGAGTATAGGTACAATTATATGTGTTATTTAGTGTATGCAGAATTCTAAAGCCCATAAAATATGATATGACTAACCAGGAAGCAATGATTTTGAATATTAAGTACCCGAAGAAAGTGTTATTACTTAGAAAAAACAAAAACCAATGAAGTTGTTGGTTGGAGATAAATATAATTACTTACTCGAGGTGAATGGCGAAGGGAATTCGAGGCATCAGCTGAAAAAATAAATAAATAAAATAAAAAAGATCAAGTAAAACTTCATCTTGGTTTCATCATTCTTAGACAAAAAGAGATACTGTATTTGCCGTTATATAAGACAGGCATTTAATTTTTTTTAAAAACAACTCTACAAATATCATACTGCACCCAATGCACTAGTGTTATGTTATGCTGCCACAAAAAGGTTATTCTGGGCTCAAACACCTGTGCGGAAATGTAAGTGACCCGGTCACCTTAGGAAATAGGTATATGCGTGGGTGTCCAAAACAGGATATGGGGACTGAAAATGACACCTGCATAGGCGTTTGAGAAACCTATAAAGCAGACCTGAACACCGGACAGAAAACGCAGAGACCCATGCAGCCAGGAGGCAGACTGCCTAGGGCTGGGAAGACATAAGACCAAGTTCCCCTGTTGGGAACGGTCTCTCGCACCCATCATCTCTCTCCCACTCTTCAGCCGACAAAGATGTATGTTGTGTAATAAAAATATGTCCAGATATTTTTACAAGCAAGTCATCGAGTTTCCTTATATACAACACTAGTATCTTGTCTATCAAAGCTCGATATAGACAGTTATAGGGCTTGGATGAGTCGCAGTTAGCAGAAATCCTCCAAATATCCTCATAAACCATTCGTCTTATAGTCTGGTATATATGGTAGCAACTCATCCAGTCAAGTCAAACAAAGCAAATCTATAAATATGAAAGAGCTTCTTTTTTCCTATAATTTTGAGAAGGGTCATTAATATACAAATGGTTCTTTGGAAGATTGAACTCCTTGTTATTTGTGTTTATAGGGTGGTTATATTATTATAGCGCATGGCCCAGGTGTTTCTGTGTCTTTGTCTTGTCGGGTTTAGATTTGTTGAGAAGTGGAAGCCACATCGGGGTGAAATCCGCACTTTAATTTCTGTTTAACCCATCACACTCAGATTTTACACCTGAAGAAGGCCGAAGAATGGATTGGCCAAAAAGTCGGGTTTACAACACAAATAACAAGAAGGAGTTCAATTGTCCAAAGAACCATTTGAATATGAAAGAGCTTATTTATCGATTTGAAACTTATAGGCATAATGCTGATTTTCAAAGACTTATAACAATCTTATCAGTAGACATTACTTATATATTCATTCATTTATGTTGCTCAGGCGAGCCAGAAGTTTCAGGATGTTTGGGAGCTGGCTTGCATTATTGAGCAATGTGTAGAGATCGATCTCCTCCTAAGGAAGATTAAATGGGAGGCTCTCTACATGATCCCCAGCTTCTTACGGTACCTGGTATTGTTGTATAGCCCTTTACACTGTTCTGGCCCCATGGGTCGTCTCGTCGTGGGTTGCTCATTTGTTGTGACTTTGGACAATCAAAAAGGATGACTCGGAAAACTTGCTTGTTAAAATATGAGACATATTTTTATTTCATAGCATACACTTTGTCGACCGGAGAATGAAGAGTGGGAGAGAGATAAGGAGAACCATCAGTCTGTCCCCAACAGGGACAGTGGTCTCGTGCCTTCCGGCTTCGCTGATGTCTGTCTCTGCTTGAGTTTTTCTGTCCGGGTCTGCGTTTTTCTCCATCTCTTAGCTTCCTTTATCAGGTTTGAATGCCCACTCGTGTTGTTTCCGGTTTCCACATCCTGTTTTGGGACACCTACGCATATGCTAAGGTGACCAGGTCACTTCCATTTCCGCACAGGTGTTTGACCTCGAAATGACCTTTTCGTGGTAGTATATCATAACAGTATTCCTAGAGGGTCACCCATCTAGGTACTGACCAGGCTTGACGTTGCCTAACTTGGATGATTGTACAAGATCCAGCGTGCCCAACACAATTTAGCTGTAACACACACATATATTATTCTGCTTATTTGTAAGTACAGGACGCTTTCTGATGAGTATTCATTTCTTCTCAAACCAATGTTTTATTACTCCTTTCCCCTTTCAAGTGGGTAAGGAAGGCTAGGAGTCCAACCGCCACTTTACATCATTGCCTGCTGATGGTGAGAGACTTGCAAATCAAAACTTGAGAGCTTTTTACTTGAACGTTCAATTTCAATGTCATAAATATTTTCATTTTAGCATAAAAGAAATGGCCAGGTTTATTAACTCTTAATGTCATAAACCGCTTGATACCGCTCCCAATTGACAGTGGAACTCTCATAAAGTTGAAAGGGGGGGGGGAAGACTTTTATCAGTAGTTATTCCCCTTGATATTAACATTCAAATTTCATTATATGAATTTAAGAATTAATGCAAGATGTATACAAATGGTCACCTAAAAAACTTACCAATGGATGTAGTTGGTACGTTTTCTTGGCCAGAAAGAGACAAACAAGGGTTGAGAGTCTCCGTCAATGGATGGAGCGTTGGGTTCGAGTAGTACATTGACAGAAAATGTGCCAAAGATTGGTAAAATTCACATTGTCGGAGCAAAGCAGCTAAAGCGGGAAGGCCGACCAAAGATGCCTAAGAAAAGGAAAAAGACCAGCTTATAATTAGAATGGAGAAATAAAGACACTATTTTGATACTAACGGCTGTAGACTGATGATCTGAGTAATATTAAGATGAAAGAAATACTAGTCAAAAGATTAATAACAGATAATAACTCTTGGAATGATTTTATATATTGTGGTTACACAGTGACAGCGCTAGGCCTGACTGTGCCCCCTGCAAATTGTTAAATTTGTGCCCCTTAGCTTTAAACCAGGTGTGGGCCACATGTGGCCCCTTATGACTTTCTGCATGGCACGCTTAATTTCATAATTATGCATCTCAGATATCTCCAAATATTGAAAACCTTGTAAAAAATGTCCAACATTAAGTTTCTCACTACAATTCATGGGTAATTTCTTTCTATTTTTTTGTTATGTAAAACTTGTATGAATCTTCTTTGAAATAGTTTTTATTTTGGTGCACTTTGCACTAAATATGATGTTTGTTGAATTCTTCTTTTAGTGTTGAGGCCCGATTTATGATGAGTAATATCTCAGGAGGCCCACTGCTCAAAAAAGGTTGCCTATACCTGGTTTAAACGGTAGGTCCGATTGCGCCCCCAGAGCTCCAGATGAAGATAGTCCTAAAGAAAATCTTTGAATATTTTTTAAAAAACTCATCTCATAATGTAGTGATAAAACAAACAAGGATGAAAATAATTTAACAAAAAGGCTGCTGCAGGGTCAATCTCCACTCTTCTATTTCCCCGACTGATGATGATTACTGCAGCTTTTGTATTGTATATATAATAAATAAATTTGTAGATATATAGTTTAGCTAAGTTGTCAGTTTAGCTAAGTTGGTAAGAGAGTTGCCTAGCAATCACTTGGTTGTGATTTCAAATCATGGTAGGGAAAAGCAAATTTTATATATCGGTTTGGTTTAATGTGATGGGATAGATAAACAATGAAGAATTTGCTCCTATAAATTAGGTGAGGATTGTTCTTGTTCTTGTTACGGGGGAAAACAAAATCAACTCCAACTTGGACTGGAATTTGACAATAAGTCATGATTTTTCAATGTTGGTAGTTGGCCATGATCATTGACTGTCCCACTTTGCAAGAACTTAAAGCGATGCCCAGCCCAGCACATCTGACCTGAAATAAACGGGAAAACCTTCAGGAATCATTTAAATATGGTTTGGGCCAATGAACAGATTCTTTTAAGCTGGACACAAAATAAACTAACATTCCAAGGGAAATGGTTCATCCCTGAATTTCAGACAAAAATCAATTTACCTGATGTTGAGAATCATTAACGACTGAGTGTTGATTTGCACTGGTATCACAGCTGAAATATTCTTGGGATGTTAAATTCACAAGGAGATAAGCAGCCTGTCAAATAAAACAAGAGATTTAATGAACCCCATTGAGTCTATTTAGGGTGACTCTTATAACAAGGTCCAGCATCTTAAACACAGCCATAAAAGAAGAAACATTTCTTCATAAACAAAAACAAAAACTACAGTGTAAGTAATGAAATCAAATGAAGGATAATTTTTATATCCGACAGAATATGATTTTTTAACATTGTTTGTAAATGACCATAAAGATTTATATTTGGCACAAGGCCATGTTCATGGTGTACCCAAGAAGAAACAAACTCACAAACAAGCATCACTAAATCATTTTACAATATTTTAATTGAATAAACCTGAGAGGTGACTAAACTTGTGATTACCATGAAGGAAATGTTGACCAGTTGTTTTTTCTTTTATATTAACTCTTAAATTCATCTAAAAAATTTTAATTTGAAGGGAAATAACTAATGATTAAAGTTACCTCCTTTGACCTTTAGATAATTTTAAAAAAAAAAATTTTTATAGAAGAGTTCCATTATTTTTTATTCTATTCACAGAAGAGTTCCATTGTCAATATGAGCAGTATCAAGTGGTTCATGAATTTAAGAGTTACCGATAAATAAAATGAAACCAAAAGTAGTTTTTACCTGTTGTCTAACCAAACTGCTCTCCATTGAATCAAGTAGCATGCTAAATGCAACAGCCCAAATGCCCCCTGGGATATGCTGGCAGTTGGCCGTGATCATTGACTGCCCCACTTTGCAAGAACTTAAAGCCACGGCGATGCCCAGCCCAGCACATCTGACCTGAAATAAACAGGAAACCCTTCAGGAATCATTTAAATATGCTTTGGGACAATGAACAGATTCTTTTAAGCTGGATACAAAATAAATAAATTACTTTGATATAAGTATATCCAGTATCGCCCATAAATAAGGACACTCCTACCAGTATTTTATAGAAATTTAATTTTTTTTTTTAAACAAATATAGCAGGATTTTATTATTTCTAGATGAACATTACACAATCAAAACAGATATTATCAGGTATTATTTATGACCAAACTCTACAGCATTGAAACTGTTGCCAAAAATATGAATATGTTGCCGTCCAAAGATGAGTACAACACTACGAAAAAATATTTTTGGCAACTGAGTTTCAATGCTTTAGAGTTTGGTCATAAATAATATCGGATAATATCCATTTTGATTGTGTAATGTTCCACTAGAAATAATAAAATCCTGCTATGTTTGATTTAGAAGACAATTAACTTTCCATTAAAAAGTGGTAGGGTGTACTTGTTTATGGGCGATACTGTATAATTATAAATTGTTATTATACAAATAGTAACTGTTTATGTAACTTATCATGGGTCACCATCATCATCAGCCTTTTAACATCCATCGTTGGACATAGACCTTTCCCAAGATCTGGCAGACCTCTCAATCATGGGTGTTATGGAGCCAATATCTTCTGAACTTGTTTAAATCGTCACGCCATCTTATTTTTTGCCAGCCAAAATTTTGCCTATGATCTCGGGGATCCATGTTGTGATATCCAGAAGTTGTCTGACATTCTTGCAACATGTCCTGCCCATTGCCATTTGAGTTTTCTAATGGATTTTATGATATCAAATGATAATTACTTACCTCAGGATCTCTGTAAGCCCAAAGTGTTAACATCCAATTCAAACCGGTTTCAACCAAAGCCTGAGTTTCTTGTTTCATGTACAACCAATTCTCAGGCCATTCCTTCAAGTGAGAGAAAAAAAAAACATTAAAAAATAATAATTTTTAATTATCAGCTTTTAATTACATTTTGGAGTTGTAATTTAAGGGCAATTTGAGATAAACACAAAAAACAGGAAAAATACAATTAAAATTGAAACATTGTATGTATGTATGTATCATTGTTCTCCGTGTATAACCTCATCTCGGGATTAGGTACACATGGATAATTATTAGTAAGACCTACTTCCAGCTTGCCAAACCTGACAAAGCTTCATTCTGCTTACAACACCTAGTATTCCCAAATGGTCACCCATCTAGTTACTGGCCAGACTCAACATTGCTCAACATTGGTGATCTTAAGAGAACAGGTGTATCCAACATGATTTGGCCATAAAATGATTGGGGAGAGATTCCTCAGTCTTTGGTATGACTCAGCGGTGGATTGAACCACTGCCTACCGAACCAGAGGGAGCACTCTACCACTAGGCCACTGTGATCAGTAATTCTTTCCCACTTTTTAAAAAGAAATTTCTATTCCTGCAGCTGTCTTAGTGGAGGTGCGAGTGGCCTTATGGTTAATGCAGAATGGAATTGTTTATGTTCACTTATGTGCACTAATGCCCTTGAGGAAGGCATGAATTCATTCTCACCTCCAGCTTTGGGTAAATAACAGAACAAGTCTTGGACATTGGGCTAGTATCCTGGCCCAGTAAAAACCCCCAATTGCTACAATGATTGGGTCCCCATGGATCATTCAAGAAATGGAGACAAAATCATTGCCTCTTGTATTGGGCAACATGGGAGCAAATGAGTCTAAGTGAGTTGTCTTATGTTTCCTAGGATTTCTTAAATGAGATAAATAAAATGATTTATCTTTTATTAAGTTGTACGCCATAGCTGATTGAATAATATAATTGGTAATCTTGGTCAACAAACTCTAGAACCAAAAGCTGTAAGAGTTTGCTTACTTTATTTCAGAACAGATCTCTGATAAGATCTAAAAAGGGTCTAATCTGATCTCACATAGTTGTCTATCAGCTTGTATCTATTTATGACGGCCTGTTCCATTTACACTAGTGGAAGGTTGTGATAGCCCTGAATGCTATTCTCTCACATAAGGGTGAATACACATTCAGTATTTGCTATATACAACACCTTGGGGAACCCGATTATCAAAATCAACTACATTTTCTTGTTTGTTAATTAATTCTTAAATTCATGAACAGCTTGATAACGATCCTATTGACAGTAGAACTCTTCTGTGAATAAAATAAAAAATCATGGGACTCTTCGGAATTTTGAAAAATAAAAGAATTTACCTAAAGGTCAAAGGGAGGCAACTTTAATCCGTAGGTATTTCCCTTAATATATAACATTCAAATTGTTTAAATGAATTTAAGAGTTAAATATCATCTACAGAAGTTTACTTACTTTGTTCTTTGAATAAGCGGCCATTTCAAAAGCAAGATGTCTCAAACACAGAGTGGCTGATTTAGTGACTCCTCTCCCCATATAGGACATTACAGTTCCACCACGTCCAATATGGAAGGCAGATACAACCTGGAATTAAAAAAAGAAAAGGAAATCATTGTAAGGGTTTGTTTTGTCATGTCTTGTGTTCCTATTTCCAATCCACACTGTTTACTCACTGCCATAGACAGACAGCAAAAGTTGTAATAAAAAGAAACTTAAAATTAGGATGAAAGAAAATACTAGTAAAAAACTGCTGATTCTGTCTTACATGCCGGTAACTGTTACGCCATTCTGCGCCTCCATTTTACTTACCTCCAATAAACATT
This sequence comes from Architeuthis dux, assembly GCA_006491835.1. NCBI lineage: Eukaryota > Metazoa > Mollusca > Cephalopoda > Oegopsida > Architeuthidae > Architeuthis > Architeuthis dux. The sequence goes on from VCCN01000667.1 coordinate 2,606,476, forward strand.
GCAAAAGCTTGAAGCAAAGGTCAGAGCTCTCAGTTTCTGTGCATTCTCGACTCCAACCAGGTCTGAAAGTTAAAAATAGAGTAAATCATAAATTAAACAGTGGTGGTGGCCAGTGATCACTAAAAAGTATAAATTTAATATAGAAAAATAAGTAAGAATGCTGCTGGGCACAAACTAAGGGATCAATTTGACATAAATTTACATTGTAAATTGAAGCCCCCACTAAAAACTTATTTTGGGGTGAAATTTTCAGAAAACAAAAAAAAGTCGTTTTTTCTAGACATAATGAGTAAATGTTGAAATTTTCAGTCCTGAAGCGCCATTGGTGCAGCCTGTATACGTGACACATATATGGATAGATAGCCAGCCAGCCAGGCAGAACCACTTAAAAACTGGAGAAACTTATGGTGACCGCTAGACAGTTTAGGTTGAGGATTTCTAACAAATATGTTTGGTTTTTTTTTCATCTGAAAAAGAAGGTAAGTTAGACAGAGAAAGAGTTTGAATTCACAGACAGTATCCCTTCTCTTAGCATACCTGTCAAGTCTCACGCATTTTGTGTGAGACTCACACATTTTGATACGTTCTCACACATTAATGGAAAATTCTCACACATTTTATAAAAAGTGTAATTTTCACGCATTTTATGAAAGGTGAGAAATTTTATAAATAAAAGTGAAATTTTATTAAAAAAAAGTGAATTTTTATAAAAGTGTGAACCTTTTGGTT
>VCCN01000667.1:2610086-2620638 GCA_006491835.1 Architeuthis dux
TGGTCCTGTACCAGACTAAAATTACCTTAGTAAACGTCTACAAGGTCTGTCCAAAACATATCCAGCTATTTAATAGGAATGAAAATATAGCCTACCTAGGGCAAAAGCATTCCTGTTGTATATATTACTTAATACTTATACAGGGAGATGCGATGGGGATCAAACCCACTAACAACAGCCAACAGGATTGGCTTGCTTTAGTTGAACTTTACTAAATTGTCTCCGCTTGGATGGTGTAATGGTTAATATGTCTGAAGCTAACACGCAGAAGGTTCGATTCCCGGTATGAGCAAATTTCCCTGTGGACTCAGCAGCTAATTGAGTAGACTCTAAGCTGTATGATTAGGGTGGAGGTATCCCTTCAGTGGACTTGCATCCTGCCACGGGGTGGTCATAAAAACTTGTAAGAATAAAGTCCTGGTCTCGACTAGACTTGAGACTTGCAAGGATCACTAAGCTGACGCATGCAATAGAAACTGGGCCTTCATCACCAGGCTCCATTGGGAGATGTCTCTTAAGAGATGGGACACCTTACCTTTTACCTCCCCTATATGGAAGTTATGGAATAATCCGGTATATCCACTCTACGGATAAAAGCACTAACAATGATTGTGCAATTTTTGTACATCTTATTTCAAGTTGAATAAAGCCATTATTTATGGTAAAGACTTTGTTCTTATTCACGACTTTGGGACCTCACACGCTTATCCCAGTATCCTTTCAACTTTTAAAAACAGTAAGGCAAAGTCCTCTTTCGGGATCACCATCAGTTGCCTCGTAATATTCTCCTTAATCTCGACCATGGTCTGAAATCTCCTTTCTTTCAACAGTGATTTTAGTTTTGGAAAAAGCGAGTCATAGTCACAATGACCGAGCCTGCTCATTCTTCACGTCTCGTGCAGGTTTTCTTTGGCAGAACATTGCATCACCCCACAGGCTAGATTTGGCCAATCTAGCCTGTGGGGTGATGCAATGGCCAATCTAGCCTGTGGGGTGATGCAATATTCTGCCAAAGAAAACCTGCACGAGACGTGAAGAATGAGCAGGCTCCGTCATTGTGAATGTGATGGTCTCATAGTACACAAGCTCACCCAATGGGGTCTCACTGCCGACTGAGTAACTCCACAGTTCAAAGGAAGTTGAAAGATAAAGCATTTGACATTGTTGCGTTGCTTTCTACTTCCAACTGTTTGCCCACTGCAGGCAACATCAAAAAGACAAAAGAAAGTGAAAGTAGAAAGAGACAGACACAGGTTGTCTGTGTACTTCTTTGATATGGGAACGGCATGTCTCATTTTTCTACCCTTTAATTCTATTATCCGTTGTACAATCTATCTCATGTGGACCAGTCCATTATGAGTTGTAGGATCTCAGCTAGCAGACACTACAGACAACCAAACATACAAACTCATTTGCATATTTGGCTTTTATATGTATAGATATAACTTGAATTTTAGGCTTCAGATTTGTGAGAAAGGAGTAATTAATGAATGAATGACAGTTATAGTGAAGGTTGAGTCTCTTTTGCCGCCATTCAAGCATAAGCACCCTCTTCCATTCTTACCCTTGTTCATTAAATTGCAAGGGTGAGATGTAAAATGTTTAAATAAAAATCAGCTCTGCTTCAACAGTAAAAAATGTTTTCAAATGTTTATTAGAATGCAATTTTCAGCTGTAGAAACTCTCTCTACTACTAAATTAATATAATTTAGTAAATTACTTATATTAATAATAATTTTGTGAATTACTTATATTACCAAAATTAGAACAAAATTCAAATCTATCGTCACTGATTCAGTTCTGTAAAAGATTTATTCCAACTACTCAAAACATAATATTTAGTAACTAGCATAAAACCCGTAAAAAATGAAGGGTCCCATCATTAAATAAATAAATATTTTGTAATTGTAGCTATTGTATGCCTTCAATCCATCCATAATTTGTTTTTGTTTCACCAAATGAAAGTGATCTACAATTTCCGTGGACATAAAACGAAAGGCAACTGACTGAGAAGTAGCAGACGAACCGACTCCTCCTCCACCAGCACGGCAACCCCCAACCCAACCAATGTAGAAAGGGGACAGGCAGATAGAGATTATTTTGCTGAAAAGTAAAACTATTTATGTTATCGCTCAATTCAGTTAAAAAAATCTAAATCTAAATATTTACATTTTTTTAACTGAATTGAGCGATAACATAAATTTTTTAATTCATTCTTTCCATCCCAGGTGTAGTAATTCAATGTTTCACTATTTCCAATTTAAACCTAAGTGGACAAATTTTAACTAAAGCGCTGAAAGCAGTGATTCCCAACTTCTTTTTGTTTTTTTATTGCAGGACCCCTGACATATCTTTTGGCGTAGGTAGCATAAACAAATATCGTGTATACAAAATATGAATCGTTTTCTTTGTGATCTCGTCAGGTAAAACTTTCATATAATAAATAAATAAAATAAAATAAAATAAAATAAAAATAAAATTATTCATTTTTATGAGACTCACATAGTTTAATTTAATTACGATATTTTTTGTTAATGTTATTTTGGATTTGTTCGGGTTTTTGTTGAGAATAAGGTAGCTTAGAAAAATTCTAGAATTTAGTTCCCAATCTCTTTTATACAATAATTTAAACAAAAAAATCCACCACCTCCACACGGACACCTTTGAAATCCTTTTTCACTATCGTAAAGAGCACCATTTTATAACCCCCAGACGAGTCTCCACCAACTTTTTAACTAAAGCCTTCTAAAATAAAATGCTAGTCTAACCCAAGATTTGTCTGTACTGTCACTCTTCACTTCAGCGCAAGATAAATAAAATAGTTTACACTTAAATTTTATTCCAACCAGAAATTTTCTGAGATAAATTTCTTGATGTAACTAAACCAAGCCATAGTTTGCGAAAACAAACTTTTTTGACCCAAGACTCATTCTAAAAGAAAAAGAAAGATGTTCTCGCCTGAAAAAAGAAAAAAGTACTAAGGAAATAAACACTATTTTATTCACACTACTACTGACAGAAGCATTGTCTATTTTAAAGTTAAAAGCAACCAGAGGTTCAAGTATCCGACGACCGGAAATTTATTTGTCTTTGTTAGTTTGTTCCTTTCCGTGTGTACAAATAAATAAAAAAAAAACGGGAAAACTTTTTTTTTATTACAACTTAACAAAACAAGAACGAAATACTAAATCCTGCCTTCGGATGTCCCAAAAGATAATACATACATTTGTCACAATGTTTATTAAAACAGTGATTTGTTATAGGAAAGACTGGAGATTCTATTTACAACATTAGTAACAAAAACTCGAAGTACGTAATATTTTGTTTAGTCTTCTTTAATGTCAATGAACGAAGCCTGAGCGCACACACAGCCTTTTTAGCGCATTGAGTAAAAATATACAGGACGTAACGATACACAAGCAAAGAAATTACATAATAAATGTATCAAAGCTGTTCGTCTTTTCCTCTGTTATTAGCAGTGAAATAATAATGAAATAAAAAGCTTTTTTTAAAACAAATATTAGAACGTCTTTAATTAATTGCGATATAAAATCGAGTGTCCGCACGCAACTAAAATGTCCGCGCATGCGCATTGCACTGTTTATGTCCTCTTCGGAAAATGACGAATTGACCTACAAAAATCAACTAAAGATTTAATTTCTTGAGATTCGAAGATATTTTAACAGGTTTAAAATTACTTAAAAAATCCTGAAGACACATTTCTCGACAGAATAATCGCAATTTAACATTATTATGAATATATAGTATATTCTGTCTACAATTATCATGTGCCTCCATAGCTCAGTGGTTAGAGCACTGGTCTTGTAAACCAGGGGTCGGGAGTTCGATCCTCCCTGGGGGCTTGGTGTGAAATGGGTTGCATATTTTTTTGAATATTTTTTCTTATTTTACTAAATGTAGGTTTTTAGAATCATGGTTTCAATAATTTCAGCTCACAATTATTTTTTCTTCCAATGAATTTCTTTAGAAATTGTTTCCTAATTAATTTCCTAAGCTAATTTTTGCCACATTGCTTATATTAGATACATTTTTAACTAGAAATATTTTTTGCAATATTCATTTAATATAAAAGATTCTCATAAAAATGTTTTTGTCTTTTTTGTTAGCCCCTACCACAATAAATAATTATAGCTATTACACCTTCCTGTATTTTTGTTTGCTAGATAAACATAAATAAATTAATAGTTTAGGAAATTTCAGCAACTTGGCTGTTATCTTATCGAGATAATAATGTGGGGTTTGGGGTCAGGGCATTTTTATTATTTTTTGTTTTTGTTACTTTTTAAAAAAATGGTTTTATTGTTCTTTAAATTCATCATAAAAATGCTGAATTTAAAGAACAATAAAAAAATGTTTTTATGTCAAGTTGCGTCTCTTAGCGTGACAGAGTACAAACATACATTGCTAATTATTATGTGTGGACAATTCTGTTATGAGAATAAAACATCTTAGACTTTTTAGTCTTGTCTTATTTTCTGCTCAACTTTAATTACTGAGTTGGGTGTTGGTGAAACAAAGATTACTAAACAGAAAATGATTAAAAATTGGTGAGGATTGTTCTTGTTATGGTAGAAAAACAAAGTCAACTCCGGACTTGGAGTGGAGTTTGATTAAAATTATTAAAAGACTTCTCAAATGATTCTTGTTGTCTATTCCTGCAGACTCCCTTTGGAGTATAGGACCGCTTTTGTGGTTTCAGTAGCAAGTAGGTTTTATGAGGTGGAGTTGCCAGCCTAGAACAAATACATATACCTCTCCCACTTTGTTGGCAGAGGTAATAAAAATGAATCAGGATTGTCATGACCTCTGGACAACAGGAGTTGGCTTGTGTTATTTTTAGAAGCACTTCCTGCTTGTCTAGACAGTTGACCTTGGGGTCAACCTCAGCACCTTGAGTTTGCTGCGCTTTTAGGCAATACTCACCAATCAGAATCAATTCATGGAATCTTCTAAATGCTATCAACACTATATTCTATTTTTCCTCCCTATCTTCTCAATTTCTAACCAGTACTAAAAGCCACTAATTAAATCTAATACTAAAAGAAGAAACAGACAACTGATCACCTTGTATTTCTACATAGAAAAAAAAGGTAGGTTCTCTTTTATATATACTTTGTGACTTCCTTCAAAGCCCATATCATCACAAGGATAATATTACATTTTAAAATAGTTGAGAGAGACAGAGAGGTAGTCTTACCGGCACAAGGTGTTTGTCCACTGGAGTCCATGCAGCTTGTTACAAACGTCTTTCTGATTGCCTTCTGAGGAGGACACCAAATAGATAAGGATTTGGTTCAATGCTACACCGACTGCCTGGTGATTCGTGGCATTAGAAATACCATCAATAGCAAGTTGAAGACCAGTGGGGAGGTGGCTTTTTTGAAGCAGGACATGGTCAACAGCTGTCAGATGCAAGTGTTGAGGGTACCTAAAAACAAAAAACATTAAACCATACTGTCATGATTTTAAATCAATTTTAATCTAATCTTTTTCTTGTAGACTCCTTGTGGAGCATAGGGCCACATTGTGGTTTCAGTAGCAGCAGGATTTACTCAGTGGAGTTGCTAGCCCCACACCCAAGATGGATTGCCTTGAAAAGTGGATTCATATCTTTCCAAAGGGCATTAGTGCAAAGTGAATGTAAACAGTCTTAACTGAAACTTGAACTCGGTTCGACGATTCGATTTTCTGTGCTGGTAACTGTTACGCCCCCCTGCACCTCCTAGATAAATTTTGTGAGACATTTATTTCATGATGTAGATCAAGCAGCTACCAGACTAGTCAAGCTTCAATTAGTTTTTATCAAACACTTAAATAAAATCTATAAACCAATGAGCAAAATTTAACAGAGAAAAAGAAGAAAAGCTTTTAACTAGATAATGGCTTTTATTCAATGATATCAGAGTAACATTTTAATTTGTTCATATGACAAGATTAACTCTGCCAAGATGTTCCTTTTTGGCCATCTTGCCAGTCCCAAGCCTGGGTTAGGCATGGGGCAATCCTTTTTTTTCTTATTAGGTTTCCGTACTTTAAAATTATGGACATCAGCTTTTGGTAGGTATAATGTCATCTGTTATTAGTGCCTTTGTACGCTTTGTTGTACTTTCTGTTTTCGCTGCATTTAGTTCGAACGCGTTTGGTTCGTAACTGTATTTATTGTGTTAAGAAAAGAGATGCGTATTGACAGGGCTATTGCCTGTGAAGAACTGATGAGCCTTCCCAGCTCCCACTTCTGGGCTCCCGTTTTCGTGCTTGTAAAACGGGGCTATTGGGCATGTTTATTCATATTAAAAACGTATACATATAAACATAGATACATACATATACAGAGATTAATACATAAACATTACAGCTGGGACTAATGAAAAAGTCCACCCCATCCACTCAAAAATAACAAAACTATAAGTTTACTATAAAGTCTTACTTATTTGAACTTACTCTGGTTTGTCGTTGTTTGTCCTTGATGAAGAATTCTTCACATATTCCAAGAGGCCATTGATTCCTTGGTGCCATGCAAAATTCCAAGCAAATCTCATCATGTCATTACAAGAAGCTGATGTTAAAGTCTTGGAGATGCAAGAAGATTTCACGTTTGGACTAGTTTCATAATGCAATGGACATTTGAATGGCACATGGTACCTAGAAATTAAATATAAACAAAGAGAAGTTGTAATGATAAGTGCCCAATGAACCATTTTTTAAAAGTTGATATTTTTGTTATTTTTAGAGCTACAATGTTCATTTTATTTTTATTTTGAAGCTTGAACACTTTATTATGAATCATTATGTAGTGTTCAAGCTTCAAAATACAAAATAAATGAGCATTGTAGCTCTAAAAATAACGAAAATATCAACGTTTTAAAAATGGTTAATTGGGCACTTATTTGTATTTAACTACATATGTTGAGTTGTCTAATATCATCATTTTTATTGCCACAATATCACAGATAGAGAGAGATCCAATACAATGTGTGCGTTGACAAACTAGAGGACATAATTAATCACTGTTACCCACAACAGACCGGTTTAAACACTGTTGCTGGGTTTAGATTATTCATGTGTTCTGACATTTATGTATCTAGACTTTGCTCAGCCTTAACCGTTCATAGAAACTTTAAATTTTGCACACACACACTCCCCTCAATCAGTATGTATACAGTTAGACCTCGATTATTCAAAGAAGACAGGCAGAGAGTATTTTTGTTCGGATAATAGATCTGATCATAAAAAAGGAAGCCATACTGAACACAATTACGGGACCTTGAAATCTTGTTTGGATAATTGATGTTCGGATAACAGATCTAATCATAAATAAGGAAGCCTTACTGAACACAATTACAGGACCTTGAAATCTTGTTTGGATAATCTGAAATTTGGATAATTGATGTTCGGATAACAGAGGTTGGACTGTATTCATAATATCTAAGGTAATTGTTTTAGTTTAAAAATGTAAACATTTTATTGACACTCAATATTTTTAAAAATTGGAATGACCTTTGATTCCTTTTGCATATATAATGTTCGATCGATGTGATTAATATTCACCACTGAATCAAGTGCATTGACAAGGAAGGAGATTATGTTGAAAAATAAATATTTAAATTTTTTTTTTACTACTTTTTACCTTCATCTTAATTTTTAGTTGTTTCTTTCACAATTCAACTCAGACCGTCACTCTACAGCAGCGATTAAACAGTGCAGATCAGGAATAAAGAGTAAGCTTCCAGTAAAAAATAGTCAAAAATGAATACAATATTGGGTTACAATACTTCATATAATAATAAAAATAAATAATAAAACTACTTAAATAAATATTTGTTGTGTAAAATAAATTGGACTATTTGATGCACCTACATAAATTTCTTTTCATATATAATCTAAACTATATAATGCACAGTGCTTGCTTGGTTGGTTCGTCCGTCATGCAGAAAGAAAGACAACTTCTGACCTCCCCAACCCTCGTCATGCAGAAAGGGAAACTAACATTTTTTACACCAACTGTAAAAATGAAATGAATTAGACAAAACATTTCAGTAGTCAATAAATACTAGTACTACTATAGTTTTTAAAAAGGAAACTATATTAACTCTTTGTCTACACTGAAAAATGACAAGAAAAAAAAAGCACAGAATTCTAGTCTGAAAATAAATCTATAACTTATCCAAAACACCAAAAAAGGCCAGAAAGAACAGGATAATGTAATCTCTTCTGAGAGTCCCTGCATGTCGACTGAAGAATAGTTTGACAAATTCCATTTAATTCAGGGTTCAAAAATTTTAATTTGTAGCATTTTTCATTTCTGATGGATGGTGTCTGAATTGAAGTCAAACATTTAAATTTTTGTACTTTTATCAAAAGACACAAACGGTGCAACATGACAACAGATGAGTATATGTAATGAAAGGCAGCAGCATGGCAAAATTAGTGCTCTTTTATCAATGTTGTATGTTTTAAAAACTTGTGCATCTTACCTTTGACAAACAGCAGCAGGTAAAGAGAAGAGGGTGGAATGTTTTTTTTCAGCAGATTTTTTATAACTGAAAATAAAAGAAAGATTAAACAGGTCATTAAATTGGAGAACTTAACCAATTAAATGCAGCAAGTGATGAAGAGTAATAGTCATCCATTGCAAGATAAAAGCCCTTGTCCATTGCAAGATAAAAGACCTGACTCACAGAACCTAGTTACCATTAATCACAACAAAACAGAAATTTTATTGAGTTAGCGATAGAACTGCAATGACGGAAATTTCATTTAATGGTTCAGCAAGTTTTTCATACAATATGTAGAGACTAAATTAACAAAGACAAGCATAAAAATAATAATAATAAATAATGAAGGGTTCTTTTTCATTATTCTCCATCAAAAGCTAACGTCCATAATTATCAAGTATGGAAGCCTACAAAAAAAGAAAAGAAAAAGAAGAAAAAAAAAGAGAAAAACGAAGAAGAAATTAATTTCTTCTTTGTTTTCTTTTTTTCGTAGGCTTCCATAATTGATAATTAATTGATGATCTGGAACCCAATTAAAAGATATACAAAATGCTGGGTCTTTTTGGTTAGTCCCCACCATGAAAACAAAAACCCTAACCCTGGGGGCAGGAGCGGGGGTTTGGTTGACACTAATGAAATAAACTTAACATATCAATTCCAACTAGCTATTAAGATTTTGGTCTGGTGGGGACTGACGAAAAAGCCACAAAATGCTACGCCCTATATTGTTAATTCTTCGGGCAATGCTACAAAAATCTGTCAACTTGATTGATCTGGAACCCAACTAAAAAGATATACAAGACAGACTGTTCGGGAGAAAGGTTGAAATTTTTTGAATCTCCAAGATCAAATTGATGTTAAAATTTGATCCCAAACTAACATCATGAATTGAGTTTCTAGTCGGCGAGAAAAAGAAAATGCTTAATCTTTTTTTTTCTTTTTAGGCTTCCGTACTTTAAAATGATGGATTTAACGGATACTAATGAAAAAGCCCCAAATAAAGTAGAAAAAGAGAAATTTTTTTTTTCCCCAAGGAATATTATCGTCTTCTATGAAGTGTATGTAAATTTGTAAATTCTTAAGCCACACTTCAAAATGTTATGATTTGTGTTTCCGGACACCTGGAAATGTAGGTGAACCCAGTCACCTCAGGAAATAGGTATATTGTCTAAATATTGTCAGTGTTCAAAACAGGAAATGGGAACCGGTGATTGACACCGTTATCGACACCACGTGGGCCTTAGAGGAACTATAAAAGCAGACCCGAACGGTGTATCCCTGGGAAGCGGACAGAAATCTCGACACTCAAAGAAGACACAGACAGCAGCGGATCCGAAAGGTAGAAGACCGCCGTCCCTGTTGGGGACAGACTGCTGGTTCTTATCTCTCTCCCACTCTTCACTCTCCGGCCGACAAAGATATATGTTGTGTAATAAAAATATGTCCAGATATTTTTACAAGCAAGTCTTCGAGTCTCCTTTATAATGAAGTCCAGCGAATTCTTCCTGGCCTATATAACAAAAAGTGTCAACAATATTTCTTTTATACATTGATTCATTTGGACCAGTTTCCTCATCTTTGTTGTTTTTATCATATCCTGGCTACTTTACTCCCTGGTCTTCCTCAGATGAGAAACATCTAAGAAAGGCCAGAGGCTGAAATGGTGTGATAAAAACAACAAAGATGAGGAAACTGGTCCAAATGAATCAAAGCATAATACAGGCCTCTCCTGTTATAGAGCGGTTTGCGTTATAACATGGGTGGATGGTGGACTGCAAAATATTAATCTAGCTCAAAAATAGCTAGATTTAGCTCGAAAGTAGCTAAATTGATTGCGGCTCATTTATAATGCAGTTGATTTTCTTGGACCCTAACACCCACATTGTAATGGGGGGGGGGAGACTATAGTAACAAGAACTTGTCTCAGAAATTCAAATAAAAATATGTCTTTTTTTTCTCTGTATCATTAAACATATAAATTACTTTTATTCCAAATTTTGTTCAGAAAATTGAATCTCTTCTTCACATCTTTGATG
>VCCN01000667.1:2622135-2634454 GCA_006491835.1 Architeuthis dux
AAGAACTATTTTCATCAATTATTTATGAGAAAACCCAGCACAGGATTACAATGTTAAAAAATGTATTTGGTAGCAAACAGGTTAAATATCATTAAATTTCCTCACCTCGAATTAAGCTGTAATATATATCCTGTTGCTGAGCCAACTTATGTCTCAGAGCATTACTGTGTTGTAATAAGAGAGACAAAATTGAAATACAGGATGGCAAAAAGGAACGGCAATTATTATCTGTACCCTGGAACAAAAAACATTATATAATACATCAGTATTATTTTAACATTTAAAGTCATATTAAAAAATTGGAACAAGAAACATTTTAGATTATATAATAATCATCAATATTATTTTAAAAACAGCTTTACAAGTTTTGCCATTTATATATAGCAGTTGTGTACAGTGAATTTTTATGTTGGTCATGTTGCACTGTAAAAAATGTTGAGCTTTTTTTCCCCAATTTGTTCTTATTAGTGCAATGCCCATTCCAAAGGTGCATGTTTGGAAGGGGTCAGATTTTGTGGTGTATGGTGCAGCCTGCCATAATTTTCATGTAAAACAATTTTGAATGAAACACTTGTGTGTAACCATTATTAGTATTTAGTAAAGAGTGGAAGACAAAGGAGTTAATTTAAAGAAACTATGTTTTTTCTTTAATGGCCGAAATGAAGCTAGCGTTTTAGAGACGTGTTACAGTGAAGTTAAGAGAGGTATAACATCCTGGAGTTTTTGTTTAATGGCCGACATGAAGCTAGAGTTATAGAGAAATATTTATTTTTACTGGATTTCTTGAGAACCACAACTTCAAACTTGACAATGCAATACCCTGTGTGCTGACTAATATATCTGGTTAATATCAACTTCATACAATGGCCAGTATTCGAGTAATCGAGGTGTGCACACACACACACACACACACACACACACAGATTTCTTCAATAGTGGTGAGATTATAGTTGGAATCAGAGTGGGTATTGTTCAAACAACAAAGACTTCTGCATATTTATTTTTATTTTGTTACTAAATGAATGACTGGTCTTAAGCAGTAGTATAGAGCATAACACACACATATATATGACAGAGAGAGAGAGAAAGCTTTGATCAATTTAGTGTAATGTCTTCATGCAGGGGTATTTAATCTTCTTCAGAGACATACAAATTATTGTGTAAGTTGTGTGCATGTAAATAAGAATTGTGTAGTGAATTTTCATGCTGGTCATGTGCAGCTTTCTAAACTTCACAGACATAAGAAATAAACAAATTAGCTTTAGTGGAACAGGGAGATCTGTACACAAACCCAGTTGAATATGTATGCAAATTATTTATCAAAGATTCCTTTTTTATAAAGGATTAAATACTGTATATACTTGCGTCTATCTCGTGTATAGGTCGACCCTTGATTTATGGTCATGAAATCATTAATTTATGGTATGCTTTTTTGAAGCCAATGGTTTCTCCTGGTCCTTCCCATTATGTTTGAATTTCAATCTTACAAAATTATTACTCATGTACGGGTCGACCCCCAAAATGTTGTCTTCAAAACTCGATCTATACACGAGTATATACAGCAAATCAAACCCAAAATAGACAAAAGAATTGTTACATTTTCGAGATTCTGTGGTTTGAGGACGTATCTTTGAATGTGACTCAAAATAGTTTCTGTTCCTCCCAACTGCTGAAATGTCGGATGAAGATTCTCATCTGAAATTTTTAAAAAAAGAAAAAATTAAAACATGGATATAATGTTCTTGTGTTTAGTGCTTTTGTTGGTCTTTCTGTTCTAGCTGTGTGAGGTTCGAACACATATGGTTCGTAACCATGTTTAGCATGTTAAGAAAAGAAGACGGAACAAGAGACACATGTGACAGGGCTGTTTGCCTGTGAAGAACTGTGTCTTCCGTTCCCGGGAATGGAATGGGGGCTGCTGGGAGCTTGCTTCAGCATGTTTATTGATTTAACATACATATACATTACTTATTAATTTAACATACATATATATAAACATTACAATGGACAAGGCTTACAAGTCAAATAAAAAGAGATTAACTTGTGATGTCGCTTGTCTGCTTCTTCCACTTAACCTAATTAAGTATATGACTTTTTTTGCACAATAAATGTTACCAACTATGCCAGACACCTAAAGAAGTACAGAGGGTACAATGGCCGAAACATTGTGACTGTAACAACAACAAAAAAGATGAGGACACTAGTCTGAGTAAATTAGTGTATAATAAAGATAATTTCTCATCTCAGAAATTCAAACAAAACACCATTGAATTTTCAATTTTATGTGTTTTTGAAACGCCATTATTGAAGGTAAGGAGGAGAGGCTAGGTATAGGGCATCTGTCCTTGCTTGTGCAAGCAACACGCAACACACAACACCAATTATGTATGTTACAGTCACAGCTTAAAACTGCAGTAAATAAATATGAAGTTATGGGACAGAACATTGAGTCTGTTCAGAATGGTAACTTTGGCATCAACCAAAGACATTTTCACAACTGTCTGTTCTTTCATGCATTATAGAAAATATATTTAAGCATGTTTATATATTGGTGTGACTAACTTCTATTAAGTTTACCTGTGTTAAAAATTGGTCTTACAAATAGTTTAATCATCATAACATAATTCATGCTCCTTTTTTTTTGTTGTTTATTCTTGTAGATTCCTTGTGGAGCAGAGGGCCACAACCACTCTGCTTTGGTTTTACAGGGTGGAGTTGCATGCCCCATGCCAAATCCTCTTCCTTTACTCAGGGTTGCCGGATATGTCCGATTTCAGACATTGTGTCTGTTTTTCACCCTTACAGTGTGAAAAACAGACACAATGTCAAAATATTTTAAGAATCGGACATCCAAAATTGTCTGCTTTAAAGCCCCATTCAGCGTTGCCAACTTTGATATTTAATATCTAAATTTAGATAATCTTTGTTGATTTTAGATATCGGATATCAGTTCTAGCCACTATTAGCTATTTATTTTAATTATTTTGATAATTATCTAGCTACTTTTAGCCACTATTAGCTATTTTTAGCCATCATTTTTTTCTTGATCAAGTTTGATTGATTTTGTCCGATTTTTGGAAAACTCATGTCTGATTTTGAGAAAACTCATCTGGCAACCCTGGTCAGAATAACCCTTTTTATTTTTAGAGGGACTGCCTTCAGGGTAAAATTTGACCCCAAACTAACACCACATACTGAGTTTCTAGTCGTTGAGAAAAGAAATGCAACTTAATCATTCTTTTTAGGCTACCATTCTTTAAAGTTATGGACATTAACTTTTGGTGGGAACTAACAAAAAAGCCCCCACAATTCTTTGAAAAGTAGTGATGAAATTAAATACTATTCTTGTATTTCAATTTAGAAATTACTTACCAAGTAGCATCAAGACCAGTTGTTCCAGAGCAGACTTTTTAACTTGTTCATCAAGGGTGTTTGATGAAAATATATTGTAGATTTTTTCCACATCATCTGACTGAAAAATGAAGAGGACACTTGAATTTACTTATGTGAATCAAAAGATAGCCTTTAGATTGCAAAATATATCAAAGGAAGAAGATTTGAATGAAGACAACAAAATAATCTACAGAATTGTCAGGTTTTAAATTCCTTCAACATCTTTTTAAAATACAGGTTGTACCTCTCTAATCCAATGTTCTCTGTTCCGGCAACTCCCATGGTTTGGCATATTTTGAATCTGCCACCATTAGTTTGTGGATCTGCCACTAGGGTTCTTTGATTTGGTTTTTAAACCGCAGTTTGGACCGTAATTTAATTTTTATCCACTAGACCATTGTCTTGGTGGAAACTTGAAGCCTTAAACCTAATGTTGCTTGTCTGCCTCTTGGTCACAGGTGTATTATTAAATTATCATTACTTGACCTCTGTTGGTCCAGCAAAATGGATAATCCAACATGGTTCTTGAACCAAGGATGTCAGAAAATCGGTTGTGTACTTCTACAACTGGAGATTATCAACGATTTAAAAATAGTGTCTCTTTACAATATGGTAAAACATTTACTAAATCATGAACAGAAAAAGAAGAAAAAAAACAAGGACTCACATTGAAAACACAATCTTGATTATCCAGTTGTAATGTGACTTGGTTGGAAACCACAAATAAATTTGATAAATCTTTTACATCCAATTCTTGAATTGAAGGCAATTTACTTTGGTGTTCATCTTCATGGCACAAGAACCAGGCCAATCTCTTTAAGGCTTCTGACCGAATTCTACAAAATAAAACAGTTACACAGATAAATAACACTCAATATGATTATATTGGATTAAGATGTGGATTTTTTCACATGGAACACTTTTTTTTTAATGTGACAGATCATAAATTTTACATTAGAATCCTAAAAAGTGTTTGAAAATTTCACAAAATTTGGTACATGAATCGTGGTTCATTATCTTCATAAATCAAAAGTCTTCCTGCCCCCAAATCATATTTTGACTCCTAGCATTTAAACCTTAACTCTTAAACCCATATACAAATTTAGGATTTCAATATCATGGGGAATAACTTTTGATTGAAGTTACTTCCCTTTGAACTTTTGGTAATTCTTAAAAATTCCACTGTCAAATTCAAGCGGTATTCAGCGGTCCATGAATTTAAGAGATAACAACATATGCAAAATATCTTCCTTACATGGTTCCTTATATTAAGCTGCATCAATCTGACATATGAAGATATCAACAGTTAGCAAGATCACATTACTCACTTGACATCATTGGAAAACAACAGTCGCAATACGCCTCTCATTCTCTCATGCAAAGGCAATTGGGTGGGGTTTGGATTCTTTTCTGGTTCTATCAATCCAAGTATGCAATAACCAAGAGGACTTTCAATATCTGCATACGACTGCAAAGAGAAATATTTTTTAAGAATTAGATTTTGAAATCAATATTTAAATTCTTTTTTACAAATATCAGCAAAACTAAATCTCCATTAATCTGTTATGTTAAAAGGAGTTCTCTGAAGTGCAACATAATTCAGTCTAATTTATCTTTCAATGACCTTGTTTGATGGCTTATTTCACAAAGGCCGCAGAAGCCCTAAAGGGTTTTTTTCCCCTTTTTTTGGACATTACAATCACTTTGGTACAGTTTTACTCCTCTTCATTATTCAGTTATTTATTATTTTTTTACTCTCTTCATGAGGTATCTTTTTAAAAACTTTTGACAGCATCTGTTTCTTATTTTGTTTGACATTATGATCACTTGGCTACAATGGGTTCATTTATGCCTCTTCATTTTTTTCATGAGCATTATTCATTCCTTTTCTTTTGTTGTTTCATAATATATCTTTTTAAAAACTTTCGGCATCATCTGTTTCTTTTCTAAATTACTATATAAGCATGAAAACATTTTTTAAAATACCACTCCCTGACTTCATGAATAATAATAATAATCCAGAACTGGCAAAGACTAAGTACATCCACAGGCACAATAAGGCAGTGGCATACCTTTA
Organism: Architeuthis dux; assembly: GCA_006491835.1. NCBI lineage: Eukaryota > Metazoa > Mollusca > Cephalopoda > Oegopsida > Architeuthidae > Architeuthis > Architeuthis dux. The sequence continues at coordinate 2,627,606 of VCCN01000667.1, forward strand.
CTGGAAGATCTGTAGGAAATACAGAATAAAAACAGTTGAAAGATGGTATAAGCACCAACCAAACACTGTCACTGAGAACGACAAAATCACCATCCTCGGGGACATGCCCATCCAAACTGACAGAGAAATAAGAGCGAATAGACCTGACATCATTATCAAGGACTGGAAAGAGATGAGATGCATGCTCATTGACATAGCAATACCACCTGAAAGAAACACTGCCCAAGTACAAAACACCTGGAGATCGGGATCAATAGGATGTTGGACATGAAAACCACCATAAAAACAGTGGTCATCAGAGCCCTAGAACTCATGAGAAAAGTTCAACTGTATCCCAGGCAACATCAACATCCACGTAGGCCAAAAGATCGCCCTACTCGGAACAGCTCACATACTACGCAAAGTGCTGTTGATTAAATGAAAACTGATCTATAGGATGCAAAAATAAACATTAAAGAAATAATAATAATAATAATATTAATAGTAGTAATAATAAAGAAATATGAAATAAGGAATGAACACTTTTTTAAAGTATGAGTTTATGTAAAAAAAGAACTTATTTCTAAGTCACTAACTGCCAACTGTACTGATACCAATTGATTGATAATAAATAGAGAAAAAGAAAAATGATTTACCTGTAAGACAGGGAGGACACGGGATAAACACATGATAAGGTCTTTCCACATTTCTCCTTCCAGAAGAAGTTGTCCTTGTAATAAATACAACATGATATCAGAAGCTGACTGGGAAATCTGAAAAGGAAAAATATTCACCAGATCAAGTTTATTTATTCATCAAATAACATCAGAAATTATGAGAATATAATTATTAACTCTGATCAAAGTTACCTCCCTTCCAGCTTTAGGTGAATTTGTTTTTTTATTTTTTATACAATCTGACATAATAAATTTAACAAAATTTGTTTCCTTCACTGAAGAGCTTCTCTGTCGATTATGAGCGGTATCAAGCGGTTTATGAATTTAAGAGTTGAACAATCTATACATTTGGCTCAAATACTTCAGAATATTGTGAAAAGAATTGAAAAATAAAATGACAATTCAATATCACAACTAATTTTAACTAGCATATAAAATAAATTTTAAAAAATCAGGTCTGGTTAGTCACTCAATAGAAATTGTCACGTGATCAATGTCTTTTGGCAGCATACCATGTTGGGGTGGGGGGTGATCAATTAAAAAATTGGTGATCAATGAATAAATTACTTCTCTCGCTCTTTTCACTAAAGTGTCTGAATGCAGCTGTGCACAAACTAGGGACGAATTTAGAAGTTTTTTCTAGACATAAGGAATAAATGTTTAAATAACTCCATTGAAGCAACCTGTATGCATAACACATACACAGCCAGCCAGAATCACTTAACAGCTGAAGAAACCTATGTTGATAGTTTTGGTTGAGTTTCTAAAAAATTGACAATTCAATATCACAACTAATTTTAACTGGCATATGAAAGAAATTTTTTTTTAAATATGAAACAAATTAGCATAACTGACTTCATAAAACCTTTACAGTGAAATTCATATCAGTGAGGCTGGTAAATTACTGTATTTAACCTGAAGAAGAATTTTTAAGCCAAATCATTAATCACCTTTTATAAAAGGTGAGAGAAGCAGAATTCTTCATCATTAAGAACAGGTTTATTATTGGTATCCATACTTCTAAACCTAAACCTATTGAACCAATGCTGAACAGTGTGCACTGTAGTAGTGTTCACTCAAAATGCTTTGTTGCTCTTATCAGCAGCTTGAGCAATATTATGTCCTAATTTGAAATCGTATTTGAAAAATCCTTAATTCTAGAAACTTGGATATAATGAAAGAGTATATTGAAATTATCAAACATTTCAGAATAGTATGGATAAACATTTATTCTCATAAAGCAGGTATCACATTTAAACCTACATGAAATTTCTTTAACAGTGTATATAAAATATTTCTTACCTTTTTATTAGGGTCTGCCATACCAAATGATACAATCTCAAGTAATACAAGAGGATGAATGACAAATTTAGTGTTCAATGGCAAAGATGAAGAAGGGTTGGCGGCTGCTTCATTGATATTTAGCGATTCCTACCAAAACAAAATATTTTAAATTAAGCAACCATTGTAACAATTTATAGTACACATGTGTAATGTTCTCTGATATTAGTGCCTTTGTTGCTTGTTGTTAGTTTCTGTTGTAGCTGTGTTTAGCTTGAACGTGTTTGGTTCATAACTGTATTAGCTGTGTTTAGAAAAGGAAGAGAGATGAACAAAGACACGTGTGCTCAGGGCTATTGCCTGGTGAAGAGAGAGCCATCCCCGTTCTCACTTCCAGCCCATGTTTTTTTGGACCAGAAATGGAAGTGGGGCTGCTGGGAGCTTGCTTTGGCGGGTTTATTTATTTTAAGCATAAACATTAATACATACATTATATTTGATACAAACATTACAACATGTTACAAAGGGAGATTATAGCATTAAATATTTAAAAAAGCAATCTTACATTCCAAATTTTGTTTGGACAATTGAACTCCTTCGTGTTCTTTATGTTAACACAATGTTTTCAAACGATCCATGTGTTAACAACATAAAGAGCATGAAGGAGTTCAATTGTCTGAAAAACAAAATTTGGAATGTTAATGACTCTTCTTAAAGTTATAGTCAAGTAAGCTTAAATGGGGATATATTTAGGATTTGAAGTTCCAATTCTGGCCTTTTTCCTCTTTGGACTCCAGTCTGTCTTGATCTATTTATAATGAACAGACAGAGAATAGTGTGAAAATAAAGTTTTTAAAAAAAAAAAGGAAAAAAAAAAAGGGGTGCTTACCTTGATAACTTTAAGGCAATGTTCATAGGATATTTCTTTAATTTTAGAATTGGGATGTGAAAGTAAATGGCATAAAATCTCCCTGGCTTGTTTGCTGTTGCAAGACCGATCAGAGATTGCAAGGCTGGCACAGCTAAAACAGGAGAGAGATACAAATTAATATTTTTGTCATAAATATTATGATTACTTTTTACCTTCATCTTAGTTGTGTTTATCGCCTGATTTCCCTCCGGCTGTGAGTAAACAGTGTTGATCAGAAATAAAGAATAAGTCTGCCTTCTGGTTGAGTCTTAGTAGCTCAATTGGTAGAGCAGTCGGGAGTTAACCGAGGTTTTAGTTACGATAAAAAGCAACTAATAAATTAAGATGAAGGTAAAAAGTAGTCATAAAATTTTAAAATAATGATTTATAATACATCTTCTAAAAATTATAAGTCACTTAATTAATCAAAATGGAAGATGATTTTTGTCTGAATTTCTGAGATGACAAATCATTATTATTGTATTGTATTATATTGGTTTAAGGCTCCAAGTTTCCTCCTCTGGATTGTCCTATGAGACAATTGACTAGTTGATAAAAGTGTTGGTTAAGCTTATATAGTAACCTACCTGGCAGCAATGAGTTCAATCACTGGGGTGAGTAGTGCAAAAAAGTCATATACTCTGGTTCAGCAGAAGAGGCAGACAAGCAACATTGCAAGAAGTTAACTAGGAAGAATTAACTGATACAAGACATATACACTGATTTACTCGGACTAGTGTCTTCATCTTGGTTGTTATAGTCACAACGTTTTGACTGTTGTACCCTCTGGCCTTCTTCAGGTGTCGTCGTTGATAACCTTCCGGAAATTTTAAACGGAATCTTTTATTCAATCCACTGGGGTAGATTGTTCTCATTCTGCTGTCCATGCTAGAGGATATCTTGTTAATTCATCTTTGTGGTGTTACTTTTATCCACAAGCTTATATAGTAAAAAAGTCATATACTCTGGTTCAACAGACAATTCGGTAGTGGGAACTTGGAGCCTTAAAACTAATGTCACTTGTTTGCCCCTTCCACTGAACCAGAGTATATAACCTTTTTTTTTTTGCACTACCCAACCCAGAGATTGAATTCCCGGCTAGATAAGCTTAACCAACACTTTTAAACACTATGCCACGTGTCCCATAGGACAATCCGGTGATGGAAACGTGGAGCCTTAAACCTAATATTGCTTGTCAGCCTCTTCCATTGATCCAGAATATATGACCTTTTTTTTTCACTACCCGTAGTGTAATCAGGAGGTGGAAATTTTAAATTTTAAGCTTAATGTTGAAACATTGTGACTACAACAACCAAGATGAGGACACTAATCCAAGTAAATCATCAGTATAATAAAGATAACTAGCATTCCAAGGGAAATTATGAATCACTGCCACCCATATATGCTGTGTTGGGGGTGATCAATTAAAAAGTTGGGCTGTGAAGATAAGCAGGCACAATTGAAAATTGAACCCCCCACTAAAACCCTATTTTGGAGGGGAATTTTCAACAAACAAAAAAAAGCATTTCCCCTACACACTGAGGGGAGTGTATTAGCAAAATTTCAAGTTTCTACCATGAACGGTTAGGGCTGGGCAAAGTCCGGATACATAGATAGACACATATGTGTGAACACATGTATAACCAAAACCTTTGGTAGCAGTGATTAATTCTACATCTCATAAATTCAGATAAAAATTATCTTTCTACTTTACAATATTGAGTGAATAATATAAACAACTTACAACTCTGAGCAGAAGTCAATATAACTGAAAATAAAATCTCTGTGCATGTGGTAAGGGACACTTAATAAAGCTTCTTCGGCAAGGTTCAACAATTCTTCTACACTGCCATCAGTCTGGAAGGAAATAAAGGCATTTATTATTATCTCACCAAGTGTACACAACTATACATTTACCTACTCATTGTTTTAAGGTAATTCCAGTTTTTTCTTCATCTTTTATAATTTAAAAAAAGGAAAACTAAAAATAAGAAAAGTTAGAATTTAAAAACTGCAACCATTTTCATGCAAAGCAGAACGCAAGCCTTTTTTAAAATATAAATTAATCACTAAATTTTATTTATAGATAAAAAACCAAAAGATTTATATGAGGGCTGTACAGAAAGTATCCAGCCATTTTGAATATCTCTAGACCTGGAAGTGTGGCCTTGATGTAATTAGGCAACCAATCATAGGGGACCTTACTGTGCATGTGTAAACAGACACTCTCCCATGAGGTTCCTCAGTAGGCAGTGAGCTTCTGTACTGTTTAACCATCACATTCACAATGACTGAGTGAGTCAATCATTCACTTTTTATTTTATGCAAAGAGATGTCAGACCCATTGGATGCAGTGTAATATTTTCAGTGTTTTTTTCAATTTAAATGTCTTAAATACCAGCAAAATAAGGTATTTCACACAAGTAAGAGTCAGGATTTTGAATGCTGATCTTTGAGGTAAGCAGGCCTTCCCTATTTGGAAAATTGGTGCAATACAATCTTCTTTTCCCCCCCATTTGGCCCTATGCCATATTTACTTGACTTTGGTTGAATCTGGCAAAAATCATTAATCTGGCTAGCTTGTGTGCTAGAAAACCATGGCAGATTGTTTTTAAAAAAGATTTTAATTCATAAAAAATATTTCGACACAGCCAAGATGTTCCTTTTGGGTCATTTTTCTGGTTCCAAGACTGGGAAAATGAGGAGGTTGGGCATGGAGCTAGCAACTCCACGCCACAAAATCTATTTGCTACCAAAACCGCAGTATCATGACCCCCAGCAAGAGCCTGGTCAGGAAGATTCTTCTTCAGAAGGGGTCATGACACATGCTGGTGAAAGTCAGTTCACCGGACAACCTTCTAATGACAAGGGAAAAAACCCGGATAGGGACCTGAAACATCAGAACCCTGTTTGAGATTGGGAAATCAGTTCAAGTGTTTGATGTCGGCCCAGGCGACACAAGGGAGTAAATACCTTGAGTTACCTCCCTTGCCACAACCCATAAGACAGAAGTGAGAATCATGCAAAGTGAAGAGACAGGCAGTCTCTTCTGTGACCGTGATCAGTTAAGCATCACATTTGTCTTTGTCCCTTTTGCTTCATCTTCCTTTTCAGTGAGATTCCCATGAGCTGGGAGACACTACATTTTGGCGACGAGGATGAGATACGAACTCACGTGGGGAGACCCCAATGGATTCATCACATTTGTCTTCATCCTTGTTCCTTTTTCTTCATCTTCCTTTTCAGTGAGATTCCCACGAGCTGGGAGACACTACAAAGTGGTGTACTGAAATCCACAAGAGAAGAGTTGGGAGGCCAAAGTGGACCTGGAGAAGATCAGTCGAGAGTGAGGCAAAGGTAGACGGACTGACATGGGCTCAGCTATGGGGAGTTGCCCAGAACCGAGTCTGCGGGCGTGGTGTGATTTCAGCCCTGTGCTCCACAAGGAGTCTACAGGAATAAACAAACAAACAATAAATTCTTCTCTCACTCACCATTTTACTTTTAGACAGAAAATAGCATGTACGCTGTAGAGAGGTGCACACACGTGCAGTCTGCGTATAAACGAGGTAACGTTCATTGGCAACTTTATGTAAATAACCGAGCATTGTAGAATGAAGCTCAGGCCACATTTGGGAGAGGCATTCATCAAACACAACCAGTTCCATGGCGGATGATAATGTGTCAGGCACAGGCAGTTTTATCTGAAAATGAAAGAAATTAACTCTTCAATACATAGAAGAAAATTTAAATGCTAATGTCAAGGGGGATAACTACTGATCAAAGTAGTCTCTCTTCCAGCTTTAGATGAATTTTTTTAATTCCTTTTTTATTCTGTCATAATAATTTTAACAAACTTAATTTAAAATATTTAAATGAATGAAATTTAATAAAAGAGGAGAAAAAGAAAAAAGAGGCAATAACAAGAGTGGCTGCTGCAGGGTCAAACTCCACTATAACTTCCAGCTGAAGATGATTACTGCAACTTTTGTATTGTATTGT
>VCCN01000667.1:2635010-2659624 GCA_006491835.1 Architeuthis dux
AGTTCAAACCATGGTAGGGGAACAGAGATATTACATGTCAGTTTACACCCAACATTTTGGTGAGAATTGTTGTTCTTGTTATGGTAGGAAAGGAAAGTCCTGACTTGTCTTAGAGTTTAACAATAGGCAGAAAAAGAATAGATATGAGACCGTGTCATGGAAAACCATCTCGGCTTAATAAACATCATTAAACACAGACCAAAAAGCCAGATTTTGTTACCTTGTCAACAGGAACAAGCTGTTTTAAAAAACACCCTAAAAAGGAAGCAAGACCCAAGAATATTTGTCTATGTGCTGCAACATCCTGGTCTTTGCTGACTGTAGTCTTGTTGCTATGGTGATGATGCTGCATCAGGTTGCTAATTGATTCCAGACATTTAGTTAAACACATCACCTGAAAAAGAATAAAAATCATTATTATTTAGAATAAAAATTCTTTCAAAGACAATCATCTAAATGTATATTTTCTAAGAACCTTATTTTATTTAAATTGCTTTATTCGTTGTTTAAATTTTTTATTCATTTTACTTTAATTTTATTTCTTTACAATCATTTAAATATTTTTCAAATTTTAAAATCTTTTTTTTTTTTAAATATGTTTTTAATTACCATAGATTTGGGTGGATAAGGCGACAGCCAGACATAGATCCCAATTTCAGTCGGAATTTCATAGTTTTTGCTCACTGTTTAGTCATTGTTTTGGAATAGGACATCTTTGGGGATGTTTTTTTTTATGTTTCAGATGTCTTCTTCGCGAAATATACAGTACTTTTCATTGCATTTAATTTTTTTATTTTTACTCATTTTATTTAAATATTTAAAAATTTCCTTCCATTTATTTAATTATTTTAGTTTTATTAAATTGCATTCATTTTATTTAAAAATAAAAAATTCTCATTTATTTTACAGTACTTTTCATTACATTTAATTTTTTTTATTTTTTACTCATTTTATTTAAATATTTAAAAATTTCATTTCATTTATTTAATTATTTTAGTTTTATTAAATTTGATTTAAAAATAAAAAATTCTCTTCTATTTTCAACTATTTTTGTTTTTTAATTTCTTTTTATTAATTTTCATTAATTTTATTTTAAATATTTTTGTTCTTTTCATCCATTTGAATATTTTTGTTTTGTAATCTTCATTTAAATATTTTTGTACAAAACAAAAATATTCAAAATGAAAAGAACAAAAATATTTAAATAAATGAAGATTACAAAACAAAAATATTCAAATGGATGAAAATCCATTTGAATATTTTTGTTTTGTAATCTTCATTTATTTAAATATTTTTAGTTTTTAATTTCCTACTCACAATGTGTCTTGAAGCTGAATTGTGGTCATTCCAGATGCCAAAGCTGATGGCCTCCACCAGAAGTTTGAGATCAGAATGGAGAAGTTGGAGAATAACAAAAACATGGCCATGGTCCTGGCTTCTCTCCAGCAGGGTCAACCCAGATGACATCAACTCAACACAAAACTGTGGCAACATCAGTTGTTGTAGTGGGGGTACAGTCTCTGTTTCTAGGTCCTCAGAGGGAAAGGGGGGCACATCCCCAACAGATTGAAAAGAGGACCTGCAAAATTAAGGAAGAAAAAAATCAGTCACCTAAGATTATAATATATCAATAGTGTGTGTGGGTGGCCTAATGGTTAGCAGCAGGAAAATGGAAGTGATGAACTGAGTTCAAACTCCAGTGGAGACAATTTACATTCAATTTGCACTAATGCCCTTGTGAAAGGCATGAATCCGTCTCTTCTTCCCTCATGAGTAAATCTTGGGAAAGGCATGAATCCATCTGGTCTCCCTCCAGCTATGGGTAAATAGCAGGGAAGACTGGCAACCAGTCTAGGAGATGGATAACTCTGAATTTAAACTGGGAAAAGTCCAAACTCTCATCCAGTGTCGTGAAAGGCTGGCAACTGATAGAGTAGGGAACATGTTCACGAAATGTAAGGTTAACAGGGCTCTGGTGAAGCTTAGATGGGCCTAGCAAGCTGGAAGTGGATTATAATAAATTGCTAAAGTAAAATAAAGGAGAATAAAACTGGATGGACAAAATAAAGCATTTCTACCTCCCCACAACACCTCGAGTAGAAGTGGAAGATTAAAAAAAATAGTGGATAATAAATATTGATTGCATTTCAATGTGACAGACATGGTAGGAAAAGAGAGGGCAGAAAAGAAAGTTAGGTAGTTTAATAAGAGGGTAGGATGGGAGTGAGGAGAAAAGTAATGTAATTTAATATGAGAGTAGGAAGGGAGGGGATGAGAAAAGAAAGGTAGTTTAATAACTAGTAGTTTAACTTTGATCAGTAGGTATTCCCCTTGATATTAACGTTTAAATTTTCTTATATGAATTCAAGAGTTAAAATTTCAATCAATTTGAAATGGAAAAAATTAAACCATTAACCTGCTTGTAGAAGAACTGTCACCATCCCTGCCATCTCCACGGCATCGTGAGTCGCTCTTACCCAAAGCTGAGAACCTTGTATCAGTGGAATGTAGTGAACCACTTCCCGCTGAGCCATTATGAGAAGCCGGGGAAGGGGCACTTGGGGTGAAATCTATAAAATAAATAAAGTTTTAAACAATATCAACTGCATAGAGAAAGGTATTTTTCAGTATACAGGAATACCTTAAATAGTGCTGTTTTGATTAGTGCGAGTTTTGATGTAGTAGGGTTAACATATTGCTGTACAAACAAATGTACCTAAGTATAAGCTGAAAAAAAAAACACATTCAATTATAAGAAGACCTTAAACAGTGTGGTTTTCAACAGTATAGAAAATTTTGGAACTAATTAATTAACCGCAGTATTCAAGGAATATCTGTAATTAGTTGAGAGCATTAATTTACCTTCAAAAGGGAAAGAACAAGTTTGACTCACCTTGTTTAGGGGTGTGAAAAGTCGGGTCTTGGTGATATTTCAATCTTGCAGTCAAGCAGCCCAAAAGATGAATCAAAGTTTTACAAGTTTCAAGCGTCAGATTTGGTTCCACCATGAACTGATTATTCTGGTCGGAAGTGTTTGCTGGTGGATTGCATGACAAATCCAGCAACTGGAACAGGCTCTGGAAATTCATTTTGGAAATGTTTTATGAGAATCTCAGTTTAAAAACACATGAAATACAAAGTGCTACACAAAAGTTCAGGGAATCTGACCATGAAAAAAAAGAAAAGGTTTCATTTCCGCAATCTCCTATACAGGATGTTGAAAATGGCCTAAACTGCCGTAATATGTACATCAGAAGGATATACCAATAAACAAGGCAGAAATAAGTTCATAAAAATGTTAATTTAAAAATTTTAAGGTTTTTAAAAATTTTTTGAGTTTTAGAATTTTAATATTGTATAATGTCTAGAACACTGAAATTGAAAATATTTTTCATTTTCATAGTTTATTGTACTATTTTATCTGTATGCTACTCATTGTGTTCCGCCATTTCACAGATTCCCACATCTCTTCCGCTTTTTTTGTATTTATATCGATGGTTCACCATGAAGTGATGAAAACCTGCTGCCTTTAACTCCTTGGTGGACTAAACCCGCCAACAATCAGAATAGATAGTGGATCCTTTAACAACATACTCCTTAATAGCATTAAGAAGTGTTTCTGCAGTTTGATAGTAAGGAATAGCAACCTGAGGAGTGAACACACCAAAACTGGGATGGATGTGGGGATTGATTGATTGTTTTGTTTAGCGGCACATCAACCCTTGGTTGGTCATTTAGTGCCGAATTCAGTAGGGGAAGGGGGGATCCCATGTCCCCATGACTAGAGACTTGAGGGGGGAGAATCCCAAATCCCTGTCACTGAGACAAATGCCACGAGGTCCGGGATAAATGGGGCTGGGAGGGGGGGGGCTAGATCCCAAGAGATCCTCAGGATGGATCCTGAGAATGCTAATGGTGACCGCCTCCCGACCAGCTGGCCAAGATATCCTGTGCAATTTCTCCCAGGACGATACCCGAGCATGCCACAAAGACCCCCGAAGGGCCGTGGTTCTCTGAACTTCGAGGGCATGGCGGTTTTGAAGAACAGATACTACACTTTGATCTTAGCCAAAAGGCTGCGGAGCGATCTGTTTGGCAAAATGGAGGAACAAGGCGCAATGAGTGGCGTACAGATAAGAAGTACCAAAAATCACTTACCCTTTGTCTCTGCTATCTCCTTCAAAGTAGTACAATGAAAGAGACGGTAGAAACTAGGTGTTAAGCTACTGTTCAGGAATGGACGTTGTACTACATTCAGTTCATATCCATTCCCTAAACTTTTAGGTAGCACCCTTCTACTTTTAATATTGATAACATACTTCTAAACATGGTAAGGGGAGGGGAATATTTCTAATCATTGAAAGATTTTTAAAATACTAGATTAAGCAGTGACAGGTAAAGACCTGTTTTCTTGCAGAAAAGAATTAGTCTTTTCTTTTTATGTTACTGTATATATCTGACTATAAGACGAATGGTTTACAAGGGTATTTGAAGGACTATCACTCACTGCAACTCATCCAAGCCCCAGAACTATCAATATTAAACTTCAGTAGACATCCCCCTAGTCAAAATACCAGTCTAATATTTGTATAGTTTTTAAAAAAATTAAATGTCCATCTTAAATACCAGCACATACAGTAATATTTGCCCAAAGGGAGCAACTTGTCTCTGAGCTCCAGAGCAAAAATAGATTTTGCTATACAAAAAGTTTTGTTGATAAGCAAATCTGAAATTCCTAGTAATCCAATAGTCTAGGTGGGTTAAAATGGGCTGAAAACTGACAACAAGATCGAAATAATGATTGTGTGTTTAGAAAGCTGAAATTCAAGTGGCAAAGTTAAGTATACTGTAATTGATACAAGCTCAAACAGTAAGTACATACACTAGCGTATCGATGGGGGTGGGGCTGCCCCAGGTGACACCATCAGAGGGGTGACACCAAGATGACTGCCTAAAAAGATTTCATATAGTTTCTTTGTAATTCTATTTTCAAATGAAACATCACAGTATAGTGCAGTTGAATTTCACCAAAAAATGGTCAAACCTGAAAGTAAATACACCATTAATAAATTTGGTACGAAACGTAGCAGGATTTTATGTAGAATAACAGAAAAAAAACCAAGATGAACCATTGGGGAAATTGCACAAATGTAAAAGGTGTAGTCCGGGGATAGCAAAGCCTAGCCACCAGGATGCCATGAATAGGCTACCAAAATGTTACTTAGGATGTCCTCTTTCAGAAAAAAGATGTTCCCAAGAAAAAGTTGGGAAGAACTACCTCATTTGCATAAAGCAAAATGGCTGCCAACACACACCAAAAGAAAACAGAATTTCATATCTCGTCTCCCAATTGACATATCTGAGTACTTTAAAAGGCTAAATCATGGTTTTCAGACATGAGGAATTCAAAAATACACTTTATTAATTAATTTATATTTATTTCAGCATTCTACAAGGGAATTTCAAGTATACTTTATAGGCTTAATTCATGAAGGATATATATATATATATTGTTAGAAAGGGGATCTCCTCAGTTTTCCACCAGTGTATTTTGGTAATTTGTATCTATTGGGCATAAAAAGTTACAGCAAAAAACGTGAAGCTAGGTATTCAGCATTTAACGAGAAAACATCAAGTACACAGTCCAAAGCTAAGTGATCCTTTTGCCGATTGTCATTTCTAAAGACGTTACTATTTTATAAGATATTGGAAATACAGATTTTAGCATGTGTGCTGTTTTAATTCTCATTAAACAGGTACCAAAAAAGTGCTGTCTTTGTATCTTTTGAGATACGCAAAAAACTTGTTTATATAAGATTATAACTTTCCATACTATACTCTGTACTAACGAAGAAGCTTTTTTATTTTTAACATATTTAGTATTAGTGAGACAATTTACACAATGAAAAGCAACATACAATAGGAGTAATAGTTTAGAAATTATGGGTGAATATGTCCGTGTATCTTTTGATGTATGTATTAAAAGAGCGTACATTAAAAAAAGTAATTCCCCTCAGATTGTATGCGTATCTTCTGCGGTACGTATACCTGTAGTACAAAAAGACCACCAAAATTCTAGATATCCCGGGAAGAGAACAAGTTCGTGTGTGGGGGGTGACACCAACCCTAGGTACGCCACTGAGTACATAAACCTCATTTTGTCAAGTATTTTTGAATATAAAGAAATAAAGCCTATTACATTTTATAAAATTTATAAATAAAAACACCCAGGCTGCTGCAGAGTCAAACTCCACTCCTACTTCTATTCCAACTGAAGATGATTACTGCAACTTTTGTATTGTATATATGATAAATATATTTGTAGGTATAAAAGGCGTGTCAGTTTGGCTCAATTGGTGAGAGAGCCACTTTCCAATCACATGGTCATGATTTCAAATCACAGTAGAGAAATGTTAATTTTATATATATGTTTGGTTTAACATGACAGGATAGACAAACAGTGAAGTGTTTGATCCCCTAAATTTGGTGAGGATTGTTCTTGTTATAAGGAAAAAACAAAGTCAACTCCAACTTGGACAATAAAATAAAAAGCATACAGTAATACAATGCACTCGAGATTGCTATGCTCTTAAGTAAAGAGTAATTACCATAATTCCAGGCATCGAAGACACTATATTTTTCTCAAAATATGTCTCGAAGATTTACCCTACATCCAATATGCCAAAAGTTACTTTTTTCATAGGCCTATCCTAACCAAAAATATTTTCGTGCTAGTTTGACTGCCAAAAAGCACTAAATTTTTTTAAATTGCCAAAAATGACCAAAAACCACCAAAAAGATGCTAAAAATGGTCAAAAATAGCTAGAAAATGGCCCAAAACGTTTTATGCTAAAACACGCTAATTTAGCGCTTTTTGCACTGCCAAAACAAGAAACATGCTAAATCTAGTGCGAAACACGCTAAATTGGCAACACTGTTGTTTTTTTCAAGTCAAAATTGGGGTGCATCCTTGAGGCCAGAACGTCCTTGACACCATGAAATACATTAAGTCACACCGTATTGCAATTGAGAAATAAGTTAATTGTAAATGTAGAGAAAATTCAATTTTTACCTGCACAATGTTTGGTCTTTGCAGGAATATTTCAGCTGGAAAATCATGAAACACAACATCTTGTAGAAATTCACAAGCACTGATCAACATATGGGGATCTTTGCTTTGTAATAACCTATAAGAGATAAACAAAAGAAATCAAGTCAAGTCAGTGGGCAACAATAAAAGACAAAGCCTTGCCTACAGATACTGGGTTCAAATGCAGGCAGCATCAAAATACAACTATGATTATTGTTTCATTTTCCTCCTGCTACTGCCAAAGTTTTCTATGTCACTATAAATTTGTAATCATTAGAGTGAATAAAAGTTTCAATGTATTTCTTGTTTCATAAATCCTACCTGTGATATCACAGGTAACATGAACAACTAGTATAATTATAAGTGCTGCATTTGAATCGTTTTAGATGTGGCCATTTCCATTTCGTAAGAGCAGCTGAAACTCGAGTAATGAAATAACAATGGCTATACCTGAAAAGTTTATGCATTTAATTATAAATACAAAAGCAAACTGATTCTAATAACATTTGAAATTAGTGTTTGTAAAATAAGTACGATTGGCAAAGCTTTGTAGTTTTTAACTGACTTATAGATTCAAGTCCACTGGAATCATTACTGCACTGTATTTGTTTCAATATAATTTATACTAAACTACTCATTCACTATACTGATCACCATGGTTCAATCCACTGCTGAGTCATACCAAAGACTTTAAAAATTGTATATAATGCCTCTTTGCTAAGCACTCCACATAAGGACAAGGATTTAGGAACCTCTACCTGAGGCTAAGGGGTTATGGCCAGATCATGTTGGATACAGGCCTGGCAAGCCAGAAGTGGGTCTTACTAACAATTGCCCATGTGTACCTAACCCTGCGACACCCTCGATGAGGGTATGAGCGGAGAATGATGATGCATACATACACGTAGATGACTAGCGTAAAACAATCAAATGAAGCTTCGACAGGCCTGGCAAGCCAGAAGTTGGTATTACTAACAATTTCCTGTGTATACCTAACCCTGCGACACCCTCGATGAGGGTATAAGCGGAGAATGATGATACATACATACATACTTATCAACCTGATAAAAAAAAAATCAACAAGATTAACCCAACAATAACATAAGTGAGTGGAAACTTACGAGTTGGTAGAAGATAAAACCTGTCGGTCTGTTTGTGTCAGGGTGAGCCAAGGGAAAGTCGTGGTTTTAAAACCAGATGAAAGAACTGAAAAGAATTTCAAGAATATTGGCTCAACATTTGCATATTAATTTCTGTTTAGAAAACATAGAAGTTTGCAATGTATTCAATACTAAATAAGGACTAGAGAACATACACAGAGGAAGACGTTTATTATAATCACGGATAATGTTATCAAACAGTTATTGTTATCAAAATAATATTTTATTCAAAATGAATTAAAATTATTATAAATTTTTCCATAAAAATTTTAAGTTGTTTGTAACAATGAATTTAATAACATAACAATGAATGTAAATTGTTCCAATTTTTATATCCTTTGCTTAGCGTTATCAACTGGTTATTGTTATCTAAAAGACCCTGTCCGAAAGTGATCACAATAAACGGCAAGAAGGCTACCAACTACGACAGACACAGGGTACAACCACCGAAACGTTGTGATTATAACTAAAATGAAGACACTAGTCCAAGTAAATCAGTGTGTAATAATGATAATTCCTCATCTCAGAAATTCAGACAAAAATTAAACTTTTACTGACTCTGAAAATGAAAACAGAATGTAAACCAGTACACGGCTGATGCACAGTTGACAGAACAACCACACAATTGAAAATTCAGATCACTGGCAGTTCTTAGTTATTTAGTAAATAAAATAATGGGCATATATTTTGACTTGATTTTAGATGAACATAGCAGTCTATAATGTTGTCTTATATTTAGTTCCTTTGTTTGCTTTGTTGTTCTTTCTGTTTTAGCTGTGTTTAGTTCAAATGCATTTGGTTCGTAACTGTATTTAGCGTGTTAAGAAAAGAGACAGAACAAAACACATGTTCAGGGCTGTTGCCTGTGAAGAACTGGGAGCCTTCCCAGCTCCCGCTTTGGGCTCGCATTTTCGTGACCGGAATCGGGGCTCGTAAAACGGGAGCTTCAATAGCTCCCGTTTTATTCATATTAAAAACATACACATATAAACATAGATACATACATATATAGAGATTTATACATTAATACATAAACATTACACAGTCTACTAAGAAATTTTGTCAAAGTGGAAGGGTTTTAAACTTGTTTTGTATAACTTAAACATTATAATGGGAATTGTTACCTGAGAATTTGTTGAATGAAGTAGAAAGAATTGAAGATCTGTCATGGGCAGGGTGAGGCCAGTTGTAGCTTGCGTTGGCTGGGTGTTTGTGCATCTTAGATGCAGGAATGTTATGTGGAGCTGACATGCCCGATATAGATGCATGCAACAAGTCAACGCCACCCTGAGTTTGATCAACAGGTTCAAAATCTAAAAACAACAAAAAGATTACAAACAACATTAATAGCTTTTCTATAGTTTTGAGAAGGGTCATTAATTTTCAAATGGTTCTTTTCTATAGTTTTGAGAAGGGTCATTAATATTCAAATGGTTCTTCGGATGATTGAACTCCTTGTTATTTGTGTTGTAAACATGACGTTTCAGCCGATCCATTCTTCGGCCTTCTTCAGGTGTAAAATCCGAGTGTGATGGGTTAAACAGAAATTATGTTTAAACCCCCTTTAAACATAACTTCTGTTTAACCCATCACACTCGGATTTTACATTCTACCCCCTGTAGACAAGTGCGGATTTCAACCTGATGTGGCTTCCACTTCTCAACAAATCTAAACCCGACAAGACAAAGACACAGAAACACCCGGGCCCTGCGTTAGAAGGGTTACCCCCTTTAAAAATTTCTATTTACCCCCATCACACTTGGATTTTACACCTGAAGAACGCCGAAGAATGGATCAGCCGAAACATTGTGTTTACAACACAAATAACAAGAAGGAGTTCAATCGTCCGAAGAACCATTTGAATATTAATACGCACTTTAAAAATCAAGGGAAAAGAAACAACAGGTGATTTGATGCAAATTAACAAGAAAATAAGTTATTTTTCTTATTAGGATTACAAATCTTATAGAATATACTGTGATAATTATAAAGACATTTAATTAGTTGGAACCTATAATTGCTCGGTGCTGGTGTTAACGAGCGCTGTGCAGGGATCGAACCCACGTCCACCTTGGAAGCAACCGTATATGCAGGTTCTGCTCTACCAACTGAGTTAACGAAACTGGTACGCAGGAGTTTCTTACTGAGCAAATATAGGTTCCCAACTAATTAAATGTCTTTATAATTATCACATTCTGTCGGATATAAAATTAGCCATTATTTGATTTCAGAATATACTTGTGTATAGTTCGAGTTTTTTAGGCAAAATTGGTGGTCAATCAATACATGTGTAATAATTTTGTAAGATTGAAATTCAAACATAACGGGAAGGTCTAGAAGAAACCCTTAGCTTCAAAAAGCATACCATGAATTAATGATTTTTATGACCATAAATCAAGGGTCAACCTATACAAGGGATTGACTCATACATGAGTATATACAGTAATTGAAGAAAAGAGGCAAACCTTTTTTTCTCTCCAAACAATTATAATGAAGAAAATTGTGGTCTCGAGAAAAAAAAATGGTTTACTTCATCACAAAGAAGATCCCCTCAAAACAGAGCTGGCCAAGATTTTCACGTTTCTGTTATTTGATGAAGTAATTCTTTCAAGTGTGAGGTCAGAACCAGTTTTAAAATGTTGCGCATGAAAAATAATGACTTGCAACAGGGTTGCCAGATTTGGCCAGTAGGGGAGATAATCCAAACTTTATCTCAGATATTCATCCAATACAGGCATTGGAATTGTGTCGAATTTGGGAATTGAAAGAGTCTGGAGGCAGAGGTTCAATACAAGTCTCTTGCTGGTATTGAAGTTCTGCTTCCAGACTCGCTCGATTTCCAAATTCAATGCAATTCCAATGCCTGTATTGGCTGAGTCTCTGAGATAAAGGTTGGATTATCTCTCCTTCTGGCCAAATCTGGCAACCCTGACTTGCAGGTCTCATGAAAATTCCATGGTGCATTTTTGCATTTTAGGAACTGAACTAAAAGTAATTTATTGTTTCTTACTTCAAGAAGAGTCATTAACATTCAAAATTGTTTTTGGACAATTGAATCTCTTCTTCACATCCTTAATATTGTCAGCATAACGTTTCGGTCAATCCATTCTTCAACCCGCATCAAGAGTATCATCCGAGAAAAGAGGCAAACCCTTTTTTTAATAATTGGCTAGAGAAAAAAAACTTTGCCTATTTTCTTGAATTATACACCTGACAAGGGCTGAAGAATGGATTGGCCTAAATGTTATGTTGACAACATCAAAGATTTGTCAGAATTTAGAATGTTAATGACTCTTCTCAAAGCTACAGACAATTCAAAGCAGAACCTCTGAGAGAGGGGGGGTGCAGAGAGTTTCTTGATTTTTTATTGTTTTGTTTAACGGCACATTGACCCTAGATGGGTCATTTAGTGCCGGATTAAGGGGAAGAGTATCCCATGTCCCCGCACTAGAGACTTGAGTAGGGAGAATCCCAAATCCCTGTCACTGAGACAAATGCCACGAGGACCGGGATAAAGGGGGGTGGGATGGAGATCCCAAAAGCTTCTCAGGACGAATCCTGAGCATGCTAATGGTGATCGCCTCCCGACCAGCTGGCCAAGATATCCTGTATAACTCCTCCCAGGACGATACCTGAGCATGCCACAAGGACCCCCGAAAGGCCGTGGTTCTCTGAACTTCGAGGCCATGACGGTTTCGAACAACAGATACTACACTTTGATCTTAGCCAAAAGGCCAGGGACTGGCGAGAGCCAGAGTTTCTTGGGTAGAGCTGTGTAAGTAAAAGTAAGTAAAATAGGTTGACCATTGTTTACCGGTGAGCAAATATAGTATGGCATGCTAAAAGGCTTATAGCAGATGAAAACAGGATGGCTAACGGAAGAGAGTGGTTGTTCAGTTTGTGTTTGGGGGCCCCGAAAACAGCTTTGCTCCACCTTATAAAATTCCTCTCGGAGGCCCTGATTCAATGTGATAACTTACGGAGATTCGGCTGTTGGTAAAAGATATAATCCGCTCCGTTATTTCCATGGTCGAAGTCTGGCAATTTCATCAGATTGTCGAGAATTTCATCAATCTTCACTTTCAGGTTGGCCGTTGTATCCATACGAAGGTGGGACAAAAAGTCAACCCCACCCACATCTCGAAGGATTTCAGCAGCAGCAGAATGCTAAGAAAGTTGAATAAAAACTAGTGAAGGCATGTTCCCAAAATGACCACAATGTTAGCAGGACAATAAAAGGTAAACTTATCTGTTGATACAAAATTCAAAGATAGGCATTTTCTAAACAAATTGGAGACCTACTGCCAATACGGTATATTCCAGTATATATGATGGATATTTAATTTTTTAAAAATCTATGTATATTACAGTGTGTCTAATGTGCTGATATTATGATTGGGGGGCTGTTTACTGAAGCTCAATATGGAAAATTAAAGGGCTTTGTTGAGTTGCTGTGAGCAGTAAAAGCGTCCTCTCTTAAGAGACAACCCAATGAAGAAGACCTGATTTCTGCTTAGTGATCCTTGCAAGTTTCAAGTCAGGTTAAGACCAAGACTTTATTCCTACAAGTTTTTATAAACTGATAGCATATGAGGTTCTTCATTTCCCGATTTCAAGAGGTGTGTGAAATGTCCTGCGAGACATTGGAAATACCAGATAACTTGACAGATGAACAGATTGAGCAATCTGTTCAAATTCCTCAAACTTTTGGATCGCACCTCTTTGTAGCTATTAAATTTGCATCATGTATATCTCTTAATGAAAGAACTTTTATTCTCATCATCATAATGCACAGACTGATCACCATGGCCCAGTGGTAGGGTGCTCACCTCTGGTTTGGTAGGCTGTGGCTCAATCCACTGCAGAGTCATACCAAGAACTTTAAAAATGGTACTCAATGCCTCTCCACTAAGCACTCAGCACAGGGACTGGGATTGAGGAACCTCTATTCAAGGCTAAGGTGTTACAGCCAAATCACATTGGATACACTGGTTCTCGTAAGATCAACCAAGTTAAGCAACATCGAGCCTAGATGGGTAACCATTGTGGAATACTGCATGTTGTAAGCAGAATAAAGCTTCAACATGTCTGGCAATTGAAAATGGTAGACCAGGCATAGAATGAAAGTGCTGAATGAAAGTCAACAATTGTTTTAGCAACAGGACATTAACCATAACATAAGACCAGGTTATAAAAACAAAAATGTCTAAGATTTTGCACTGGATAACACATTCACCTATGGAGGATTGGAAAATGGATCAGCCAAAACATAGGAGGGGACAGAAAGACATGAGAATGATGAAAATAAAAGTTTTTGAAAACATGAGTTAAAAATAAATCCCCTAGATAAATACAGATTTCTCCTGCTATCCAAAAATAGAGCGTTCCTATAAAAACCTTTTGTAAGCCAAAACGGCGTAAAGCAAATACCATCAATTCATATGGGAAAAACATTTGAGCATTCTCAGACCCAAATAATGGTATGTTAGGCTGAGTCATCGGAGGTTGGGTTGGTGAGAGGTATAGGAGTGTAGAGGTGTAGGAGAGAGAGGAAGAGGGTAGGCGTTGCCTCTATAACAGCTCGCTGCAAAACCAACTCTGAACGCTATTTTTGCTTTTTTTCGTAAAAGCGAAAAATTGGTGTAAAGCAGGGGATACCTGTATTGGTTTTGAAGAACAAGTTTTTTTTTGTAATATGAAACAAGGTAAATCATTCAAATGCCATAATTTTTTTTTTACCTGTGACAGTTGACACATAAGATCAAAGACTTCTGTTTGTTTGGGAGCATTTGGAAAATTGGACCATTCCAGGAGACGGATGAGAAAATGCTTCTCTTGGACAAGATCATGGATAGACACCAATTTATGGTCTAATTTGCTGAGTATGTTCATAAGGGCCCGGACTCGGATCTCTTCAAGTTGGTGCCCTTAAAAATAAAGACAACTAAATAAGTTAATATATACAAAGTTTTTGCATTTTTTCCACCTTAAAACTCATATTTTAGTTATGCTTTTCTAAAGATTTTAACATCATTTTAAACATTCTACAGTTCTACAAGAAGAAAAAAACATTTGGATACCAGCTAAAGAAGTACAAGTACATCACCTTTTTTCTGGCAACGGATGATCCAGCATGTCTTTTAATCAGGACAAAATTATGAGCAGCGGACATTTAAATTTCTCACAGCTCTCACACTAGTTCACAGAGTGGCCACAAGTGGCCTTGTGTGTGGAGACATCTCTTAATTGTTTATACTGCGGTGGTTGTTACTACTCCATCGATTTTGTAAAATTCCTAATTTGCCTACATTTACCCCAAGTAATGGCTCCCAAGTGCAGGTGTCAATGGCAGACCTTTCAAGTTTGACGCATTCTGTGTGAAACACACGCATTTTGATACATTCTCACACTCACACGCATGAAAGGAAAATTCTCACACATTTTATAAAAAGTGTTTGATTTATTAAATTGGTTTAGATTTCAGATAAAAATCTTATCTTAGATGAGAGACACAAACTTTCAGTCCCACATTCAGCGACAATATCAATGATGAAATTGTAATTGTATATCCGTGTAATATTCTTTTAATACATTTTATTCCTGATTGCAACTTCGATCTGAGAGGAGTGTTTAGAATTTGAGTCAAATCCAAATGAGGTAATTTTAGCCAATATTGGATACATCATTTTCAAAATTTTCTGGAGGGGGGGGGGGGTCTGGCTCCCCTCTGGCGGAGGGTCACACGATTTTCAGTCATTCCTAACATTCAAACTTGACAGGTCTGCTTTGGTGGTGGTGTAAAGCGCAAACACATGTCAATATTGATTCAAGAAAAGGTAGAAGTGTTGAGAAAATTAAATTAAAATTGCTGAGGAATTTATGCTGAGGAGCGTCGGACATACTAATTAATTACATATGAAATTTTTAGATTTATTTTTCTTCAATCCACTAATCTTCCGACGTAGTGTCAATCAATGAAAAATTCACAATTTTGTGAAGTGTATCAGATTAGATTTTAATACTGGTCGATAAAACAAGACTAATGTCGTTTTTTTTTAATAAAATAAGTTTTTAAAAAGTTCATTTCCAAAAATGAACTACGTGCAGCTGATATAGGATGACTTAAATAAATTTGTTTTCATTTAAAAATCCATGGCATCTTTTTCCTCCAAGAAAAAAAGATGATCTAATTTTTCGAAAAACGATTCCAAAATAGAGCTAACAAAATATTCTATGTGGTTTACTCAGACCTTGTCTTCGTTGTTCATTTTTTTTCACAACGTTTCGGCCGTGTACCCTCCGGCCTTCCTCGGGTGTTTGTGATTTGTACACGACCAAAACGTCGTGAAATAAATTAAAAAACAAAGACGAGGAAAATAGTCCGACTAAAACCACAAGGATTAACCCTTTTAGCGCTATGGCATTTTTGGACGTATAGCAAAAAGAAAAAATCATTACCGTCAACCAAAACTAACTGTCAACAAAGGTTTCTTCAGTTTTTAAGCTGGTCCGGCTGAACTTTTTAAGCCGATATATCACCTATCTAGTGTTTTGAGCTACATTATCGTCCGATATATCGGCATGGCTGTGCTATTAAGGGTTAAAATAAGGCTAACAAAATTCAGACAACACCTCAAAAATAATTAGGAGTGCAGCTGCTCAAAAAAATGTTTTGAAATTTAACGTACCATAAAAAAGGAAAACATAACTGAGTTTTTAATACAAAAAAACAGATCCAATACCAATAATGAACTTTAGAAAACAATTAAAACATTTAAATTCGATACATTTTCCCCTTAAAATTGCAGACTGCAATTTATTTAGCAATGTTGATTCTTCTTGTAATGAAAACCTTAAAAGCTGTCGTGTCGTCTGAGGGATTATTTTTTTTCTCGATGATAACTAATAAAAAAATATTCACAAGTTATACACTGATTGCTGGTTTTACCTTTTTGTACTTACCAAGTTTATCAAATATCCTAGTTAGGTTGACATCGTCCCTAAGTGGTGTCGACATGTTCATTCATAACGAACGTGCGCCAAAAGTCAGAGCTGTCTCAACATGCTTCAAAACATCCGCCATAGATACAAACATTAAAGAGTTCATAATCCAAGGACGGTAACTCTCGCTGCAATTTACGCTCTGTAACCAGGGAGATGAGATATTGTTACCTTTGCAAACAAAGTTGGAGAGGTATATCTATTACACTGTGTCTGTCCACTTTCTGTCTTTCTGTCTTTCTGTCTTTCTGTCTGTCTGTCCACACGATATCTCTAATAGTTCTCCATGAATTTCTATGAAATTGTGTGGAAGGGCGGGCAATGGGCTACGGAAGAAGTGATTAAATTTGGGGGTGGATCCACGACTCAGGACGCAATTACCTCCCCTACATCGTAGCTTTATGTCCAGAACACACAATACCTCCAAAAGTTCTCAATGAATTTCAATGAAATGTTGTGCAAGGGTGGCCAAGAGCTATGGAAAAAGTGACTTAATTTGGGGAAATTTGATCCAGGAAATTTTTTTTTTCGATTGGGAGATATTTTTTCATTTCTCTTCATACATTTATGTCTGTTCCTACGATATCTCCAAAAGTTCTCAATAAAATTTTGTGGAAGTGTGACCATGAGCTAAGGACAAAGTGATTTAATTTCCGCCCGATCCAGAAAAATTCTTTTTCGATTAGGAGATATTTTTCCATTTCTTTCATATATCACTCATGTTTGTTCACAAGATATCTCCAAAAGTTCTCAATGAATTTCAATGAAATATTGTGGAAGGGTGGGCCATGGACTAAGGAAGAAGTGAACGAATTTTGGGGCGGATCCAGCAATTTGATTTCATTCAGTTTTTTGTTCCTCTATGGCATTGGCAGACGTATGCACTCTCTGGGTGTTTTCTTGTTGGTTATGCATCTCTAGTTTCTAGTCTTTTAGCTGAAGACCATTTGAACATTTAAACATTTATTTTTAGTATAAAAAAAAAGTATACAATTTGTATATACAAGCACACATCATAATGTAATTTATGTATGTACAAATATATCCTTGTCATTGTATGTCAGTAGAAATGCAGTTGGTAAGTTACTATTTATAAAGTTTTCGGGGCCACCTCCATTCAAGGCCCAGGGGGCTTTTTCAAATAGCCCCCCCCCCTTCTCCTCAGCTGCACCTCTGACCTCAGATACAGAAGATAAACTTATGATTATATATGGTACTTATTGCTTTAAAAACAGTCTTTTCATTAAAAATTTCATTAAAACTTATGATTATATATGGTACTTATTGCTTTAAAAACAGTCTTTTCATTAAAAAAATTCATTAAAACTTATGATTATATATGGTATTTATTGGTTTGAAAACAATCTTTTCATTAAAAATTTGGTTTGAGTGCATAAATGGGTTCCCTTTCTGTAAATCAAATAAAAGGCTCTATTTGACATTCCCAGGAGGTTACCAAATGTGACAAACACCTGAGAAAGGCCAAAAAGTACAATAGTTGAAATATTGTGAGACTTACTTCATGCTACTTAGTTTAATGTTTAGAGAATGTTCAGTCAAGAAAGTTGTGATAAAAAGAACAATAAGTTGAAGAAAAGACAAGCCCGAAGGGTACAGTGGCCAAATTGTTGTAATAAAGACAACAAAAACAGGTCTGGCTAGTCACACAATAGAAACCATTCTTTGGCATCGTGTTGGGGATGATCAATTAAAATATTGGAAAAAGGGGTGATCAATGAATAAGTTACTTTTCTCGTCTTTTGTTTGATCACTAAAAAGTCTGAATTTTCAAAAAAAATGAACACTGCTGGACACAAACTAAGGGACTAACTTAGCATAAAATTACATTGTAAATTGTCCCCCCCTCCCCCCCAAAAAACTTATTTTGGAGGTGAATTTTCAAAACACACAAAAAAAGTTTTTTCTTAACATAAGACCCCTAGCTCCATTGGTGCAGCTTGTATGTGCGACACATACATAGCCAGCCAGCCAACCAGCCAGAATCACTTAAAAACTGAAGAAACCTATGTTGACCTATATTTGTGATTTTTGGTTGATGGTTTCTACTAAAGATAAGGTCTGAATGAAGTAATGTATAATAGTAACAACACAGCAGCCAAAACTTTGTGATAAAAACAACAAAGACAAGGATACTGGTCTGAATGAAGTAATGTATAGTAGTAACTGTTATGTCACACCGACACCAATAGGGAGATAACTACCTAGAATTATCTCCCTTGCCATTCTCATGACGGACGTCTTATGACGGAAGTGAGATTCAGTCATGCGCGCGCAAGCGGAAATAAAAGAACGCTCATATGTGGGAGACTAAGGATTCATTCTTTAGTACTGTGTGCACGCTGCTGTCAACATCGTTCTGTCTTGGTGTTCCTTCTTCCAATCAAAAGCCGCTTTTGGTAGCAAGCTACAAATAATAGTAAGTAACAACACCTTATCTAAGAAATTCAGACAGAATGAAGACTGGCGTGTACAGCAGCCAAAGCTTTGTGATAAAAACAACAAAAAAAAGAGACATGGAACTGGTTTGAATGAATCAATGTATAATAATCACAACACTCTTGTTTATTGCTTAAATAATGTCACCTGTATTGTTACTTTGGATCTTCATTGCAATTTCTCTGCATGATACAGGCCCACTGATATTGTATAGTCTTACATCATTGAGCATACTCTGAAACCTTATCACTTCAAAGTTTAAAAAATACGGACATGTCTGGTTAGTCACTCAGTAGAAACCATTATGTGACCAATGTCTTTTGGCCGCATGTCATGTTGGGCGTGATCAATTAAAAATCATGTGATGGTTTCTATTGAGTGACTAAGATGTGAGCACATTGAAACTTTCAGGGGTTGTTTATGCTTGTCCATTGGTCAATGCATACCATGTGGTTTGTGCTTGCACGCTGTGGTTTGAATTACATAAGTCTAGTCTCATTATTTGATAGCCACACCTCAATCACTATGAAACTGTAGTAACCATGATTCTATAGCACTCTATACTAACCATCACTCTATGGCACTCAATACCAACTATCACTCTATGACATTCTGTCCCTATACTATCACTCTGACACTATACTAACTCTATGCCACTCTATCCTATAACTGTAATGGCACTATGCTAACCATCACTCTATCTATGGCACTATATTCTAACTATCACTCTAGCTGTGGCCCTATATGATAACCATCACTGTATGGCACACTATTCTAAACATTACTCTTTGACACTATATACTAACTATCTGTCTATGGCACTCTATATTGTCACTGACTCTCTATGCTAACTATTATTGTTATACTCTCTATATTAACCATCACTCTATGCTAATCATCACTATATCTATGTCAATCTATATTATTCATCACTCTATAGCACTCTATGCTAACTATCCCTCTATCTATGACACTCTATATTAGCCATCACTCTATAGCACTCTATACAAACAATCACTCTGTGGCATCCTATACTATCACTCTCTGATACGCAACACCAACTATCACTCTATGACACTCTATACTAACCATCACTATGGCACTATGATAACCATTTCTCTATGGCACTTTGAACTAAATTTCTAAATGTTTATACTATCACTGTATGACACTCTGTACTAACCATCACTCTATGGCACTATGCTGACTATTAGTCTTTAGCACTATATGCACTCTAAACTATATATCACTCTATAGCACTGAATGTTAACCATCACTCTCTGGGACTCTATGATTAGCATGCGAATCACCACTCCCTGGGACTCTATGATTAGCATGCTAACCATCACTCTCTGGGACTCTATGATTAGCATACTAACCATCACTCTCTGGGACTGTATGATTAGCATGCTAACCACCACTCTCTGGGATTCTATGATTAGCATGCTAATAATCACTTTCTGGGACTCTATGATTAGCATATTAACCATCACTCTCTGGGATTCTATGATTAGCATGCTAACCATCACTCTTTGGGACTCTATGATTAGCATGCTAACCATAACTCTCTGGGACTCTATGATTAGCATGCTAACCATAACTCTCTGGGACACTATGATTAGCATGCTAACCACCACTCTCTGGGACTCTATGATTAACATGCTAACCATCACTCTGTACGACTCTATGATTAGCATGCTAACCATCACTCTTTGGGACTCTATGATTAGCATGCTAACTATCACTCTCTAGGACTCTATGACTAGCATGCTAACCATCACTCTCTGGGACTCTATGATTAGCAGGCTAACCCTCACTCTCTGGGACTCTATGATTAGCATGCTAACCATCACTCTCTGGGACTCTATGATTAGCATGCTAACCCTCACTCTCTAGGACTCTATGATTAGCATACTAACCATCACTTTTTAGGACTCTATGATTAGCATGCTAGCCATCACACTCTGGAACTCTATGATTAGCATACTAGCCATCACACTCTGGAACTCTATGATTAGCATGCTAACTATCACTCTCTGGGACTCTATGAATAGCTTGCTAACCATCACTCTCTGGGACTCTATGATTAGCATGCTAACCCTCACTCTCTAGGACTCTATGATTAGCATATTAACCATCACTCTCTGGGACTCTATGATTAGCATGCTAACCATCACTCTCTGGGACTCTATGATTAGCTTGCTAACCCTCACTCTCTAGGACTCTATGATTAGCATGCTAACTATCACTTTTTAGGACTCTATGATTAGCATGCTAACCACCACTCTCTTGGACTCTATGATTAGCATGCTAACCATCACTCTCTAGGATTCTATGATTAGCATGCTAACCATCACTCTAACAGTTGCTCTGCTTGAAGTGTCTATTGAGTTCTCATATACTTATGATTTTTCCTTCATGTTTGTTAGTATCAATAAAACTTTGTTTTTTACTCTTTCTTATGACTCCATCAATTGTGTTATATATAAAAAAAAACAATGTTCCATCTAATATTTAGTAGTCAGTGGGTGCAAAAATCTTATGTTGTGCAAATCTTTTTTCCTGTGACAAAAGTATGTGCACACTTATGAATTCAACATAGGGAATCAATATTTTTTCAATAAAGGTTATCTACAGAATTTTAAATCTTTGCACACAGCTTAAAGGGAACAATGGATTTTCAGCTAGATCCTTTATTTTCAAAATATGTTTATTTCTGTGAGCTTTTCTCATTGATATATTTTTACAGTTTTTGTCAAATCTTTCATGAATGTTTTTGTACGAGTTTTGTTTCTCTAACTGTATATATCTATAATCAATAACTCTGAGGCATTGTCCCTTCGAAATAAGATCAGAATTTCCAACACCAATATGAAGGCTGTTCTTCTGTATGGATCTGAGACATGGATAATGACTGACACCATTACCAACAAGCTCCAGGCTTTAGTCAACAGATGCTGATGACACATCCTAAGCATTAGATGGCCTGATTTCCACCAACCTGTTGGAGAACTAAACAGAACCCCATCAACCAAGATATGAAGAAGCAAATGTGGGGGTGGATTGGACACACCCTTTGTAAACTAGCTGACAATGTTACAAGCAGACACTGGACTGGAATCTGCAGGGGAAGAGAAGAGTTGGAAAGCAGACCTGGAGAAGATCAGTTGAAAATGAGGCAGAGGCAGCTGAACTGACATGGGTCTAGCTGAAGGGAGTTGCCCAGAACCAAGTCCATTGGTATGGTGTGGTTGTGGTCCTATGCTATGAGTCTACAGAAATAAACACACCGTATCAATATAGAGTCAGAAGTTTGCATGAAACTCATTACTTTGTAATTATGTCATCCACCTTCAAATTTCTTTTACCTAAATAGCTCTTGAGATTTTTAGCAGTTTTTAATCACAGCTACCCACAACACTGGTTTATTGCTGGGTTTAGGTTATTCATGTGTTCTGACATTTATATCTATCTATGTATCTGGACATTGTTATTCATTGATCACCCTTTTTCCAACTTTTTAATTGATCACCCCCAACATGGCATGCTGCCAAAAGACATTGGTCACGTGATGGTTTCTATTGAGTGACTAACCAGACCTGTTCTTTAGTATTTTTTAAAACTTTGAAGTGATAAGGTTTCAGAGTATGTTCAATGATGTAAGACTATACAATATCAGGAGGGTGGCTTTGAGGCCTTTCGGCTAAGATCAAAGTGTAGTATCTGTTCTTTGAAACCACCATGGCCTTGAAGTTCAGAGAATCACGGCCCTTCGGGGGTCCTTGTGGCATGCTCGGGTATGGTCCTGGGAGAAGTTGCACAGGATATCTTGGCCAGCTGGTCGGGAGGCAATCACCATTAGCATGTTAAGGATTCGTCCTGAGAAGCTTTGGGGATCTCCACCCTCACCCCCCTTTATCCCGGTCCTCGTGGCATTTGTCTCAGTGACAGGGATTTGGGATTCTCCACCCTCAAGTCTCTAGTCATGGGGACATGGGATTTCCTCCCCTACTGAATCCGGCACTAAATGACCCACCAAGGGTCGGTGTGCCGTTAAACAAAACAATCAATCAATCAATATACAATATCAGTGGACCAACCTATTAAAAAATCATTTAATGATGATGACTGTTGTGGACACCCATGCACATCAAGAACCAGTGAGAATGTTAAAAAATTTAACAAATCGTGTGAGATTTTTGACGACTCAGCATCAGAATGATTGTAAAAATAGTCTCCATCCATAAAGAAACTGTTCTTGATGTGCATGGCTGTCCACAATGTTCATCATCTTAGATATTCTCTCGGTCTTCAAAAATCTCTTGTACCACTCGATTACACATTCAAGTGACATGAACTTCAGTTAGCATACAAAAAGATTTGGTAGCCGTTTTGTTCAATTTCACCAAGAATTTCAGATTGATGCATTGTTTGATTTTTGAACTGACAATTCTTCAGCAAAACCTGGGTGGCGGTGATTCATAATTTCCCTTGGAATGCTAATTCTTCATATTTTTAAGGATTTAAATCTTGAAAAGTTTTTGAGAAATTTCACATGACTGCTTGGTTCCTGAATTTAGATTCATGTACTTTTTAAAAAAAATCTTTGGATGAGGTGGAGATTATTTTGTCCGTCCATTTTTATTCTCCTTTATTTTATTTGAGCAATTTTATTATAATCTACTTTCGTCTTCACGAGAGCCCCATTAACCGTACATTTCGGGAATATATTCCCTACTCTGTCCGATGCCCACCTTATGACACTGGACAAGGATTTGGACTTTCCCAGTTTGGAATCAGAGTTGTTGATCTCATAGACTAGTGGTTCTCAACATGGGTGCTGGGGGGGGGGGGGGCGTTGGTTTGTTTCAAGGAGGCGTTGAGGTGACTAAGGGTCTTAAGGGGGCGTTTGAACTTTTACAAATGGCAGTTGTTTAGTCTGCTTACAAATGAGAAGGAATTAGAATTAGGCTGCTATTAAATGCTAACTTTGTCAACCATTTCTTCTATACAAGTAAGTAACTGGCAAGTGGCAAATTATTTTGCTTAATAATAGTGCTACTATTATTCTATGGCTAAACATTTAAAATTATCTCCCTTGCTGTTGTTTTCAAACAAAGAATACTGTATGTATCACTGAAAAATGATTTTGAGAAGTGCTTTGAAGATCGGATTGATATGAATATTCCTGTCTGGGTTATGAATCCATTCACTTGCAAGGTTGAAGAACAAGAAATCAACTTGCAGGAAGAAATCATTGTGTTTACTCATATTTGAATTACGGGGGACGTTGCCATGTAGCTAGGTGTCATAGGGGGTTGAAAAAGGTTGTGTAACACTGTCCTAGACTGATTGATAAACAACGCTGAAGAGACCAGTCTGCCCTGTTATTCATCCATAGCTATGGGGAGAAGAGATGGATTCATGCCTTTCTCAAGGGCATTAGTGCAAAGTGAATGCCAACTGTCATAGTCTGAGTTTGAACTTGGTTTGGTGATTCCATTTTCTGTGCTGTTAACTGTTAGGCCACTTGCACCTCCGATTCATCTTTCCCTGATGCATATAAGTTGAATCAAATTTTATACTGTGTACAACCTTAGTTGAATCATCATCTTTGTCAGGTAAAAAATATCCAGGTTGTTTATCAAACAGGTAATGGCACAGAGAATGGATGCAGCTTGCAGAGTTCAAAACTCCAGCTGGGACAGTTAGTGTTTACTTTGCACTAATGCCCTTGGAGAAGACATGAATCCATCTCTCTCTCCAGCTATGCCACTTCGGGTTGTTGCCACCTCTTTGTAGCGATACAAGTCCAAGGAGAATATCTCTCTCTCTGTCTACAATTATAAATAAGACTAAATAAATAAGAAATGTTCAGGAAAAACAATGCTTGCTACATTAAGAAA
>VCCN01000667.1:2660715-2670787 GCA_006491835.1 Architeuthis dux
ATAAGAAGTTGTTGTAAATGTGTGTATATGTAAGCATATGCAAATATATACATGTGTGTGTGAGTCAAATCAACTTACTTGCTTGTATGCATATGTATAATAATCAGACTTACTTGCCTTCATTGAGAATGTCTGCATGTGTACGTGTGTGAATCGAACAGCCATGCCTTCTCGGCAGCTAAGTTGTGATTGAGGAAAATCTGCTTATATCTGAATTAGGTAGGCTCACAACACAGGTGAAAATTAGATGAATTTTCATTGGTCGAAAAGTCCAAGATAAATGGTTAGCAATCAGATGGATGTTGAAGTTTGTGCCTTTTTCAACTCGATGGTGGGAATCTGTGGGAGCCGATTTTGGTGATATTTGGAGAATAAATGTTTGGAGGTGAGGAAAGGCGAAGGAGCCGACAGCTCTAAGTCTATTTCAGTTCACACATCACAAACAGGCTGAGTAAGTAATGTGATATGTGGAGCCCAAGAAGGGATGGTTGAAGTCATATCCAGCGTAAGGGCACTTTTTACTTACTTTAGCAAACATCTAGCAATTCCTATTAGAAACCTTCAACCAAAACTGTCAACATAGGTTTCTTCAGTTTTCAAGTTGGTCTGGCTGGCTAGCTATGCATGTATGTATGTATCTGCATATAGGCTGTACCAATAGAATTAAAGGGCTGAAAATTTCAACATTTACTCCTTATTATGTCCAGAAAAAAAAAATCCCCCCCTAAATAGGTTACAATGTAAGTTTATGCTAAATTGATCACTTGTTTGTGTCCAGCAACATTCACGCTTGTTTTTTGAAAATTCAGACTTTTTTAGTGATCACTGCCCAACAAAATGTGAGAGAAGTAACTTATTCATTTATCATCCCTTTTTCCAATGTTTTAATTGATCATCCCGAATATGGCATGCTGCCAAAAGACATTGGTCATGTGATGGTTTCTATTGAGTGACTAACCAGACCTGTCTGCTTACTGTTTGCTTGTTTTAATTGACGAGCCTGACAAAATTTGAGTAACCAGATTTGAAGAGATGTTGCTTCTTCAGTTATCTTCTGTCTGCTGCAGTTTCAATGGAAACTCTGAGCTTATATATGCAGTGGAGGATTAAGTCTACCAATTGTTGATTGGCCAAATGTGTTTGAAATGTTATTATATCGTAAAACTAAGTTTGGGTCATAATCCCGAAAGAAACAATTCCGAATGGTGAAATCCCTAAAGATCAGAATCCCTAAAAGTTGAAATGCCAAAAACGTCAATCTTGAAATGTCAAAATCTTGAAAATATACTTCAGGAAAAAGCAATAAAAAATTTTTTAAAGGATATTTATTTACAGTTTTAAAAAGGGATTTATTTGAGAAACATATAAAAATACATTTATTTTAAAAAAAAAAGTTCTAAGTAACTCTAACCCTAACAGTAACCCAGTAAAAAACATCCATTGTGTTGTAGGGAATATAGATTGACATTAAAAGAAAGTCAAAAACCCTCTTACAATATCAAACAAAGAAAAATCTCTATAAACAACCTCTCTCATTTAGCCTTTTTAAATGGGAATTGTGGTTTTCGGGAATTCAACTTTCGGGATTTTAGCCCTACAGGATTTTGATCTTTCGGGACTGTGATTTTTGGGATTTTAGCCTTTAGGAATTTTAGCCTTTAGGAATTCTGATCTTTTGGGATTCCAATATTCGGGATTGTGTCTTTCAGGATTATAATCAGTGTAAAACTGACTTCCATAAGATTGGTTTCTCAATTAGATGAATAAACATAATCTATTTGTATATGAAAGTAATGAAAGCCAATTCAAAATACTTTTAAATTGTCTAAAAATGGAAAAACAAAGATTTCATAGTGGCAGTCATAAAATGGCACAGAGGGTACCCAGGTATTGCAAATTAGCAGGGAAAAGATTCAGTACAAAAAGTCTACTTTGAAAAATATTTTACTCTGGCCAATTCTAAACTGTACGTTGAAGAAACAAAAATTATTTTGCCATTGAATTCACATAACATTAAATATCAGAACAAAAAACAGTTGGAATTTCATGCAGGAATGTATTTATCATTATTGGTAAGGGTTTGGCAAGCTATTTTGGGGGCAGGCCGGATTAGAAATAGTTTTATGTCTTGCGGGCTAAGGGTAATGTTTTTTCATTATAAGAGCATATACCTATATAAACTTCCATGTTCTATCAATAAATGAGAACTATGAAATTTGTTTTTTTTGGACAAAATATTGTCAAATTGTAGTTCAAATTTTGTGTATATTAATAGAACAGCCAAAAATGAGTGGTGTTAAAACAGTTTTAACTATAAAAAATTCATTTGCTTGAGGTCACTGCTAAAATGAGATTTTTGCTCTATTTTTCAATACTGAATTTTATTGTTTGCTAACAAAAGATAAATAAGCAAAATAAAGATTTTTTAGCAATCTTTATTATTATTATTGGATAAAATATTGTAACACATTATTTTTATTCAATTTTACTAGTTTTTACCTTCATCTCAATTTTTAGTTGTTTTTTTATACAACTTCCAATTGTGGCCATCGATAGAAACAATCACCATAATTGAAAGTTGTATAAAAAGAATTAAAACTTAATGAAGGTAAAACCTTGTCAAATTACATACAAAATGAAGTCATCAAACCAAATGTAACAAACAAACATTTTCTACTTTTTTTGTCATTTTATTTGTTTGGGTTCTTTTTTTAAAAACTTGTGAACAGACTTTATGCTAGTCTATTATAGTGCCGGATAAGCATGTTTAACCAAGATTTAATATCATCTTATTATATAAAAGCCCATGTTACTTTTTTGTGTGTGTCTGTTTGTTTGTTGGCTGGTTGGTTTCTGTCAGGCTAAAGCAAACAGGAAGGGAGAGAGTAAAGCAATCAAGCCGAACAGTTAGCAAGTCAGCCCACACACGCACACCTGTGTACAATAATACTATGCCCATTACAGTATAAATAAATAAAGAAACGAGCACTGTGCGGGGATTTGGTTGCCTCCCTATTTTAACCGATCGTATTTTTAGGCATGTAATATGAAATAGTTCCCTATGCCGACAGTATGAAATCAGAGAACAGATCATTTTATATCTGACAGAATATGATAATTATAAAGACATTTATTAATACAAAATTATTAATTATTAATATAATATAATATTAATATTAATTATTAATACGATCAGTTAAAATAGGGATCTAGCCATTTTTTTGTTTGAGGTATGAGTTTTTTTGTTTGCAATAAATACATTTATACAAAAATATTACATTTGTAAAATTTATCCACAAATGAATAACCCTGTAATTTAAAATTATAAAAAATAAGGAAGCGAGCGAATGTGTATGTTTCGAGCCGCTGTCTTTCCATGAGGGCACTGTTAGCTCAGTTAGTTAAGAGCAGGACCATGTATAGTTGCTTCCAGGGTGGACATGGGTTCGATCTCCAAACAGTGCACATTTCTTTATTTCAAAAAAGATTTTTTTTAAACACAATGCATTGATGAGTATCATACCTGGTTTGCAGCGCATAGGGTCACAGATATTTTGGGACTGTGGATTTTATATTACAGGATTTCTCGTTCACCATTAACTTTTCTTATTTTAATATTCAACAAGTACATCTAATATGACTTTTCATTCAAATCACATAATTCTTCACCAAGCTTTGAATTGAATGCAGAAAGCATTTTAGCTCTTGTTCATATTGTTAAATAAATCTCTGTTATGTTGTATACAAATCTTCTGTTCATTCTTTCAACTGAGACTTTGAAAGTCAAACTTTCATGACAGCATCACAAGAGGTAGATGAAAGAAGAAGCGACAACTTGCTGTCAGTTACCACTATCTTGCTGTCATGGCAATTTAACTTCCAGTCCACTCATACAACTTAACTATGTACGCCACAGCTATATGCTAGATACAACTTATATAAGGCCAGATTCTTGTTAGGGAACATAGATCAGAGAATTTAATTACAGTGTCAGAAAGGAAACTATTACTCGATCACATTGTCTATGTGTTTGTGTCTGTGTGTTTGTGTCTTTGTGTTTGTGTCTGTGTGTTTGCGTACGCTAAAGAAAACAGAAAGAGAGGAAGGAGAGAAGGCTTTTTTGTGTCTGTGTGTTTGTGTGAACATTATTACGATTGCTGCTGATGTCTTATTAGTAGCACGGAAAACAATTCAACTAAATATAAGCACCTTTGATTTTTTAATGAATAAAACTGATGTTTTTCTCATATTAAAAAAATCCGTTTTTTACGCATTTATTGTTTTAAAATTATTAAAAAAGAGAAAATATGAAGAATTGTAGAAAATCAACAGAAAAATAAATTTTGTTCAAGGTATTCATTTTTTGTTTGCAATAAATATATTTATACTAAAATATACATTTGTATAATTTATCCATAAATAAATGATCCCGTCATTTTTTAAGGGTAATTATGCTAGTTTCATTAAATATTAAAACAGAAATAATGGAGATAAAAATCTTTAGTGTCTATATGCCATGGTTTGACCAATAATAATTTTATTAAATCACTATTAATTTATTATTATTTAAAAAAAAAATTTGACCAGATGTTTTCATTCTTTAATTCTTTTAAAAATAAATATTGGTCACGTTTTTATAGATTTCATTTAAAGAGAAATATTTGTTTTTTGAAGGGAACAAATTCCGCGGCATTTCTAACCGAAGCAGACGATAACCAAGAAAAAGTAAATTGGGTAAGGGATGCTGGGATTCGAAACTAATAATTTCTGAATTTATTTTTTCTGTAACAATATATAAATAGTTAACAATTTCAAATCAATAATTTAAACTTTAAAATTTTAGATATTTATTCATCTTTTTTTGATGTTTTTTAAGAGTCTGATGAGAAATTATTTAAAAGTTCAGTAATTTTTGTGACGTCACCAGAAACTCGACACCTTGATGTGATTGTCATCAACATGTTTTTTTTCAACGAATGTACTTTTATGTAGTTATAAAAACTTAAACGCTATTATTTTTATTTAAAGAATAAATAAATATTTTTTCAACAGAGTAAATAATTCAAAGTGATTGCTTTATTAAAAAAAAAACAAAAAAAAGCTTGTCACTCAATAGTCTCGAAGTGACGTACATAAGTTTTCGCGGGAAATATCTTTGTGTTCAACCATTGTTTTCGAAGGGTTAGGTAGCAATTTTCGTTAAGGGCCCCAGGAATTTTGCTTGAACACAACATGGAAAAGTTCCAGAAGGTTGAGAAAATCGGCGAAGGGACTTATGGTGTTGTGTATAAAGCTCGGGATAAAGATACTGGAAAATTTGTAGCCTTGAAAAAGATACGACTTGACGCGTAAGTATGGAAAATAACCTACACAAAATTGATCATCTGAGACCAAAAAAAGACCGTAAACAAAAAGTATTTCAAACATTTAAAAAAAAGCACTAATAAGATTAAATGTTTTGTTTTTACAACATTATTTTTCTAACTTTAAAAAGAATGCATTAAATATAAATCTGTTTCTTAATCTTCCGTTTATTTTAGAACTTAAAATAGAAAGATTCAATGTTTTCCCGTGTTTTGTTTTTCTTTAAATATTTCTCTTTTTAAATTGAATCAATATTTTCTTTTCCCCCCAGTTATTTGAAGAAAAAAAGCAACTTTTTTCTTTCTTTTTGTATTATTAGCACGAGGAAGCCGACCTAATTTTTGAAGAAGTGATTTTTAGTTTAAAAAAGTATAAACTATAAAGATTTATCATTTTAATAAAAAGTTTTTGAAGAAATAACGCGAGGACAACGGATTCCATATGAATCATAATTTGTACTTATTTCGACAAGCGAAACATTATTTTCAATATATCTAAAGAATAAAATGTATTGAACTAGAACTGTTCATGTTAAAAATATTTTACAAGAAAGGAGACAAAATTGGGTGAGGCCGTGAGGGGAATCTTGATGACTGGAAACATTTTAAAAAGCTTACAATGTTCCATACGAATCAAAGTCAAAGTGGCTTCGTATTTATTTCTTCTTTACATTTTATCTAATTTTAAAAAGAAGTTCGAGTTTGATAAATGTGGGTGTGACTTGATAAGGGAGCAAAGGCTAAATTTTAAAATGAAGCTTTTGAACAAAAATCTATCAATCATGAATTCAGTTAGTTGGACTTGGAGGTATATTCAATCGTGTTCACACGATATCTCCAAAAGTTCTCCAATGAAATTTTGAGGACGGATCCATGAATGTTTTCGATTGAGAGATATTTTTATTATTGATTCTGCATGAAAAGAGGTTAAAAACGAACAATTGACTAAATTTCCAGGGAAGTAACTCAATATTTGTACATATTGCGAGAATTGCGTTCTCTCCCTTATTTAAAAAAATATTTTGTTTCCAATCAATTTTCTTGAGTTTGTGTTGTGTACTTCGTTGGCAGAGGTGTATGCGCTCTCCTTAGTGCTTTCTAGTTAATAAATAAGTTGGTTTGTAATTCAACTTTTGACAGAAATTCATCAAAGTTTCGAAAAACTTTATGTGAGAGGATCTTGTAATTTCTTTTGACAGCGTAAGAGGGTTCGATCCGCTAAAACGGCAGATGTTTTTTTTTTCTTAAAAAAAATAAAATTGGTGTTTATTCGTATATCAAACCTTTTAATTCTTATGGGACGCAAACAAAATTCAAATTTTTGTCTAATGTGAATTGGGAACTGGATCGACACTGGTCCGTGTTGGATGGGGTACAGAATGAAAAATAAATAACATACACACAAAATTAAAAAGAATATATATCTAATTTCCCTAAATCCCGTTCACTATGATTTCCGCTCGGGTACGTGTGTTTATTTTTGTAGACAAAAATTTGAATTTTGCTTGTGTTCGTAATCAATGATTATTGTAATAGCCTTGCAAACATGCGTCCCCCACTTTAACACTGGTGTTGGGGTCTAAGAAAACCAAGTTTCCAATTTAGCAATTTTGTAGCTAGATTAATATTTTGGCGACTACCCCCCCCCCCCACGTTATATCGCAAATTACGTTATAACTAGGGAGGCCTGTACCACAGTAAGTTTGCTCTTCACTTGCAGCCTTGTGCCATACGAAGCTAAACTTAGTAAAAGGGGCACCTCACTGTAAAGCAGAGGTTAGCAAGGCTAATCTTACAGACTATTATTACTGTAATAATGAGTTTCACTCCTGGATGCCCAACAATTGTAGCCTTGTGCCAGATTAGTCAAGGGAAGCCTTGCTGGGAACCAATAGTGAGCAAGCCTGTCTTGCAGCCTATTATTATTGTAATGGGTTCAATGTCTGCTGAGTGCTCTATGCTTGTAGCCCTGTGCTAGACTAAACTAAGTTCAGGATGTCTCAAAGTGGTTAATATGCATTGAAAAGATCACAGCAACATTTTTATTCATTTTTTTTTTCTTTTGAGGATCTAGGAATTAGATATTTGTGATAATTATAAAGACATTTTTAGTAGGAATGTATATTTGCTCAGCACTGATCTTATTCGGTTGCGAAAAGAGCGGCCTAAATTGTTTTGCAACCGAGTAAAAACATGTTCCTAACTTCGAAAATTTGTTTGTTTTTAAAAACTCCAAAAAACCCCCTTTTCTATTTATTATCGAATGTAAGTATCTTTGGAAGCTGTCTCTGAAATGTTCAAAGACTAGCAACTACAGTTGCTGGCTCCTTTTTTTTTATGTCAACACATGGAATTTGTTTATCTTGGTAACACTGCAGTGTTGCGGCAAAATGTGACCATTTCGATTTGTCCATTTTCAGGGTGCCTGATAGTTCCTTCATCCAAATTTCTTTATAATTATCACGTTCTGTTGGATATAATTGTCAAATTCATTGATACTTCATAATACAGTATATAAATGTTACCTGTAAAATTATAATTCAACTTTTAAATAGTTAAAGGAAAGCAATGGAGTTTCTAGTGTCAATACACAACATATCAATACACTGCTGTGATTTACTTTTTGTGATTGTGTACATCTTCTCCACTCCCTGATTGGTTTCTATTCTCAGGGTTGCCAGATTAGTTTTCTCAAGATCGCAGAAAATAGGTCAAATTCGGACAGAAAGAATTGATATGCTAACAGTGGCTAAAAGTAGCTGGATTATTATCACAAAAATAAAAATAAATAGCTAAAAGTGGCTAGAACTGATATCTAAATGCAACAAAAAATCGGATATACAGGGCGAAAAACTGACACAATGTCCGATTTCGGACATCATCTGGCAACCCTGGCGGTAGGTAAGTTTGTTGGGTTGGTTAACATGAGGCTAACTCAGCAGTTTACTGCCTGTCCTTTCCTGAAGTGCTAGGCTTCATTGGTTTGACACCAAATCTATCTGTGTTAAATGATATTACCCCCAAACACCTCTCCGACTTCAAATTAAACAAAAACGAGAGATGGACGAAAAGACAATCTTTTTTTTTATTCATTTAGGTTGGGGTTTAATTTGGTTAGTGTTTATGTGTGCATATTTAAAAGTCCATTGTGTGTATGTGTGTAGATATGTAAGAATCCTTTGTTTGAGTATATTTGTTTTCGTGTATGAAAGAGTTCATAGTTATATTAAAATGTGTATGTGACAAAGAGTTCCTAACTATATTAAAAGGGTGTATGTAAAATTTAGGGAATTTGCTTACTTTGTTCTGTGTATTTTTATACTCTGGCCTGTCCGTAGCACGTGAAGACCACGTTTCGGATAGGCCAAAATCATAAAAATGGTAGCAGCGCTGTTAAGCATGTCTTGTCATGAAGTCGGACTGGGAGTAAAAGAGACTCATTCAAATCTCGCGCCTGTCACGTGATTAATAGCTGATTCCTGGTTGGCTGTTTCTACGTGAGGACGCAAAGCTTGTGTGGAAATAGGGAACTAACCTTTAATCCCGGGTGACAACTCCGCTTTGACTTGCCACATGCTTACATATAAACATTAGGCTTGAAATCTGTGTGTCCTAAAGTAAACGAACCATATATATTTCATTTTTTTTTTTTTTTTAACCCCCTTCAGTATTTGACGTAGATTACCCGTGTTCCCCAACTCCTGCTGTTGGTTGATATTGTGGAGAGGAATGTTTGTGGGTGAAGGGTGTGACGGATTGATAGCAGGTCTTTTCTTGCCTGTTAGGCAGTCATGCTGTGCTCTCAGTTGTGGATGATCCCCCTAGCACAGGGGTGGCGAACGTTTAAGAGTCCGTACCCATATTGGCGATAATCTTCTTCAATAATTATTAAGCATCAGATTATCATTTTTATTATTTGTATTTTACAAAATATTTTATGGAGAAAGAACAAAATGCTTGAAAGGATTCCGTTTGGACAGTGACTGAGGTGACACCTGATAAATTAAAGGTTGCGTCTTAAAAAAAAAAATA
Organism: Architeuthis dux; assembly: GCA_006491835.1. NCBI lineage: Eukaryota > Metazoa > Mollusca > Cephalopoda > Oegopsida > Architeuthidae > Architeuthis > Architeuthis dux. The sequence goes on from VCCN01000667.1 coordinate 2,670,111, forward strand.
AAATCACTAACAAAAGATTATATCTCCAAATATATGTACCAAAAAAAAAAATGTTTTCACATACCACCTTGGGAACGCGTGCCATAGGTTAACCACCCCCTGCCGTAGCAGTTACTACTACCGTATTTCCTGCCACAAAGAAATTCCTGCCACAAAGAAATTCTTGGAAAATAAAAAAAAATACAAGATTTTGTGTAGAAACTCCCAAAACATTGACTGACACCATGTATTGTTTTGGCCACATGTCAGTGAATTATTAAACTCATGTTGGCATTATTCCTTGCCTTCTTCAAATATGTTCTTAATGAGACACAAATTTCCCACAAGTTCAATTCATATAAAGGTAGATGCTTTGTTTCAACGAAATCCGTGTTTGTTCATTCTCTTTAGTTTCTCATCTTGCTTTCGCCAGTCCCGCACCATTCTTTTTCTGTTGGCAGTCGGTCAAAGTTTCGCTCCGCTGCTCTATTTCCATGCTCTTTAGCATACTCTATTACTTGTAGCTTAAAACTGTGTAGGAGTGTCTCTTTTGCTTTGTTGCCATTGTGGGGGTGACTAGCAAAAGAATAGGGTAAACAGTATCAGAAAGTGCTGTCAGCTGGCTCAAGCATCCATGTAGAGTTTGTTTATGCCTGCTGATCAGATGGTGGTGTTTTCGCAACATTCGTGGGTGATTT
>VCCN01000667.1:2823129-2833594 GCA_006491835.1 Architeuthis dux
AGAGGAGAGAGAGATTTAATAAAAGCCATGGAAATAGAAAAAAATTAAGACACAGACGAAATTAGGATTTATGTCATGTGGGGGACCACAGATTCGATAATATTTTGGCGTGTTATATATAGATGTGTGCGTGTGTGTGTGTGTGTTGACGATTCCTCGGTACCGGGAAAATATTTTAGGGGTTCCGCAATTGTAAAAAAATGGGGCACGTTGCTTATTATAATGTAGCCTTGCATAGAACCCGTCAAAAAATGTTTTTTTTATTAGGCCGTCTGGCTAGCGACATAGCCGTTTGATGTCCGTTTTCCCCTAGTTATTCTGACTGACTGACAATACTTCAGGTTTAAATATCTAACTCCTTCTATTTCTGTAGCCTTAGCTCATTTATATGTCATTGGACTTGTAAGGTTTGTGTTAGGAGATCGAATTCCGGTTGTGGTGGTTTCTCTTAATGTCGGTTTGGTTTAGCGTGACAGACCTCTGCACAAACAAATTTGACAATGGTATTTATATGATAAGATTATTCAATCTTCCCTTATTTGAATTATCTCCGTTTGATATTTGTTGTCGTCTGCTTCTACTTAACGATTAAAATAGCGAATAGCTTACGTGCAATTTATCGCTGAAAAACAGTTTAATCAATGCTGTGGCGGTAAAACTTGACGTCAAGAAAGCGAGCAAAGGAATGAATAAATAAATTACGATTCACGATACATATATAGTATTCATATTCATATGTTGAAATATGCGATTTTTGACATCCAAATGGCGCATAATGGATGCGCAGATATATGGCGACAGGGTCTCCAGTCAATCAGTCAATAATCTGGTTTCACCTGTCTATAGAATTCCTGATCGCGCAGCCGGCTGTTCTACACTGTACCGAACTTATTCTTCTTCTTTATATCTGTCATGTCGACAAACCAAAAGAAAAAAATGTCGAAAATAGTTTTATACGACAATAACATTGTGCCTTCTTCCGCAAAATTCTTATTGCAAGAAGAGAATACACACGCACACGCACGCATGCACACACGCATGCACGCACGCACATGCATACATATATATGGTAGAGGTAATTTGGCAATGTGGAAATGAAAGATTGAGCAAAGCGTGTTACGTCTCAAACATATTTATTATCATAAAGATAAGCCTTGATGCATTCTGTCGGATTACCTTACATCCACATAACAAACCTGGCCAAAACAATAATCCACCATGGGAGTTGTACACTTTAAACCAGGATATAGCTGTGAATCCGACCAAGGGAATACATCCTTCAACACACAGATATCAAATTACGGACAGTCCATTATGATGACCAACCACGGACACTGGGGCGGAGCTACCTGAATACACACTATAAAAAAGCTCAGTATAGCAAAAACATTCAGTGCCTTTTGAAAAACACAAGTTGAAACCGGTAAAGGCTAATAATAATTATTATTTTATGTCAAAACACCTATGACAAAAAATAAAAACATCTATGCCATAAATCAAAAACTTGGCTAATCTTTTTTTTCACTTTTTTCTTAAAGTATATATACATTCCTAAATGTGTAATATACTATATATAATATATATTTAATTTATAATTGACACCATCTATCTGTCTCTATGTATCCTTCTATCTCTGTCTTTGTCTATCAATCAATCTCTGTCTGTCTGTCTCTGTCTGTCTGTCTGTCTCCCTCTGTGTGTGTGTGTGTATCTCTCTCTCTCTCTCTCATACAGACAAATACAATGGTAGAGATAGAAACAGAGATAGATGCAAATAGACAGGCAGAGAGAGAGAGAGAGAGAGAGAGAGATCTGCCTGTCTATATGTATCTATCTCTGTTTCTATCTCTATCACTGTATTTGTCTGTCTGTCTCTATCTACCTCTGACACTGACTATATGTCTATTTATCTCTGACCGTTTCACTGTTTCTCTCTGCCTCTTACTCTGTCTACCTACCTGTCTACATTTGTCTTTATCTATATACAGAAAGAAACACAGAGAGAGAGAGAGAGAGAGGAGAGAGGGGGAGAGAGAGAGAGAGTGTGTGTGTGTGTGTGTATGTGGAGTGAAGAAGGAATGTACGTAGCTGTATCGTTTGTTTATATATCAAAACGTCTTTGTTATGAACGCCAAAACAATTATCCCTTCGTCTATGACCGACGCATAATTCAATATCAATTGTCGTTGGCTTTATTTCTGCTAGCGAGGATCTCTATTGGTGATAACCATTGTTTTTATGTCTAAGAACTATTCTTTATACCATTTACTCAATCCCTTCTTTCATTACGTCCATTCCATTGTGTTTCCAGGTTCAGAAGAAAAAAAGGAGGAAGCATTGGCTTTTTTTCTGCATCTCAAAAACATCGGTTATTGAAGAGTGACTCTGAAGAGTGGCACGATCGTGTCTGAACGTGTCCGATCACATCCGATCACACCAGATCACACCCGATCAATACCCGTTCCAGTTATGACTGACAAGGAGTGTGTGTGAACCTGCCCTGACGTTATGCGGGCCTGTCCGGACCCTAAAGACCCATCGCGGTTATTATTAAAAGATGCCATCAGATCACACCAGATCACATCCGATCAATACCCGATCTAATCATGACCTGACAAGGAGTGTTTTTGAATCTGCCCTGTGGGCATCTTTTAGTAATAACCGCGATAGGGTTTTTAGAGTCCGGACAAGCCCGCGTAACATAAGAGCAGGTTCATACACACTCCTTGTCAGTCAGGATTGGATCGGGTATTGATCGGGTATTGATCGGGTGTGGTTCTGGTGTGATCGGGTGTGATCGAACATGTTCAGACATGATCGGGCATCTTTTAGAGTCCCCGGTTAAATATGTTAAGTATGTCTGTCAGTAATTCAACTTGGCCTTTAGCTCAGATATCCGATTCTTATACGATTGCATGAATGAATCAACGATGGAATGAATGTGTACAGATTATATCCTCTCTAATCCGGCAATCTGTTGTCCGGCAACTCTGATGGTCCGTTTTGAATCTGCCTACATTAGTTTGTGGATCTGTCACTAGAGTTAAACCGAATGTGTAAAAAAACCTAAACGCAACTTGAAACCGAATCGAAAAAATCTAAATTCGACAACTTTTGATGTTTATTTTAGCATAAAATTAGACATGTAAATATTAATATTTGGGGGGGGCGGGGGCGTAAAGCAAATTTTCGTAAAGCATATGTGGTAATAAAGAAATCAGAAAGATCTCCCTTTGTTACCAAAGGAAACGGAAGTGATTACTTCCCCTTATTAGAACTCTCCTATAACTATATTAAGAGGGGTATTTCGGACTCCATGTACGAGTAAGCACATGTACGTTGAATATAGCTTTTCACAAGCAAATCTCTCGTCTCTTATTCATTACAGCAGACGATACCTGTGTTTAAGTTTACATTGACGTATGAACACGATCCAATATGTCCACCCTCTCCCAATAAAAACACAAACAGAATAAAGGAAGAATGAACTCCTTGCACTAATTAAAAGGAAATACAGTTCGTATTATGACACCACCCAAAGCATCATCTCCTTATTTTTCCCGACATCAACCCCCTTGCTCTATAAACCCCCTCGTTGTTTTTTCCTTATCTCTTTCTGCTTCATCCATTGCTTTTCTTTTCCCCTTTTCTATCTGTTTTCTCCACCACTTCTTTTAACTAATGCCTTTTTGTTCCTGTCTTTTATTAAATAAATTGGAAGTTGTAGGGGGTTCTGCAATATTGCAAAGAACGCTTTCATCCCTTAATAAGGGGAGGGAGTCCCTGTCACCTGCCCTTTCACATAAGCGGGCTTCTCTCTGTTCAACGAAAGGAGCACAACTTCTCCTTACCCGACCACTTCTGTTCTTTGTCAGACCTCGTCTATTACCACCCACACTGCAAACATTCCAGGGGCCCATCCAGAATTTTGAGCAGGGGAGGGGGTCCAAATGGAAAAATTTATTTTTACAAATAAATACGGGGAAAAAAACAACAAAAAAACAGATTTAAAACATCAAAAACAAGAAGTAATAGTGATCCGGCGTTTTTCACTTACATTTGAGTCGTAGCTTTTTAAGCACTAGAATTGACAAAAGAGTAAAGTATTAAAAGATTTAATCAAAGAAATTTACCACAGAACCAATAAATAAAAAGAATTTTAAGACGGAAGACATCTTTCTTATATTAGTTGAAAACAAAATAATATTTTCTGACAACTTGGATTATTTGGATTTTTTATTTATAAAATTTATTTTTATTATTTTATTTCCCAACCTTTTCGAGTCCGTCCCTTCTTTTGTCAATAAGATTACTAGTATCCCCTTTCATCCTTTTACTTTCAAATAATAACTTTATTTTACATATAATTAGACAGCTTCATATCATACTAAGAATTATTTTAATTGAACAGCTGCTGCTGTGTATTTGTTGTTCAAAGAAAGCAAGCGAAAATAATTCGAACACATCATTTGGAATTTCAATTTATTACAATAAAATAAGAACTCTGCTATCGTAACTGATATACACATCAATGTGATCTCTGTTCTTGTTTTTTTGCTACTAGTTCTTCGATTTGTAGGTCTATTATTGAGAGAACACATCTTAAATCATTCTCAACGTGGAGCTTAATTCGAGCCTTCGACTTGATAGATAGAAGTGAAGAAGATCCTATCTCTAGACCGGACTTTTATTTTTACCTAATAGTCTTATTCGCCCCTTGGACTACCCCCCCCCTCCCGGGTTGGAAACCACTGATTTAGATATTTAAAGAAAATAATTAATTATGCTTTACCTGAGCAGAAGGGAATCCGGGTCCCCTGAACCTCCTGTGTTATCTACGTTTTTGCTTAGCAGACATTTCTCTGCCAGTTTTTGTGCGTTTTAAGCATCGTCTTCTTTTTTCATTCTTTCTTCATTAACTTATTTTCATTCGTCATGTATTTATCCATTATCTTTCTTTCGTTCGTTTTTCATTCTTTTACCTTTTTCTTAATTTCATTTTTAATTCCTTCTTTTTTTTTCTCTTTCCAATTTTTCTTCCATTCTATCATTGTTTTTCTTTCGCTCATCTTTTTGTATTTTTCTTTCAATTTCTTCATCATTTTTAATTAGTTTTTATTGTTCACCTTCTGTCTTTCTTTCTTTCTTTCTTTCTTTATTCCCTTCTTTCTTTCTTTCTCTATTTCCATCTTTCTTTCTTCTGTTCCATTTCCATCTATTTTCTTTCTTTCTGTCTTTTAATTTCCCTCTTTTTTATTCAACCTCTCCTTTTCTCCGTTTCTTTCATTGTTTCTTTCTTTGCTTATTCTTTTCGCTTTCCTTCTTTTTCATTTGTTTCTTTCTTTTTTGTTCATTATTCTAATCTTATTTCCCATTATACTTACATTCTTTCTTCTTTTTAATCACCGCTACCCACAACAATGGTTTAAATACTGTTGCTGGGTTTAGGTTATTTATGTGTTCTGACATGTATATGTATCTATCTATATATCCCGACTTCGCCCAGCCCTAACCATTCATAATAGAAACTTTAAATGTTGCACACACACACACACACACACACACACACTCCTCACAATGAGTAGGGAAAATGTTTTTGTTTTTTTGTTGTTGAAAATTCCACCCTAAATAGGTTTTTAGAGGCGGGTTCAATTTTATCTATCTATCCATCTGGACTTCGCCCAGCCCTAACCGTTCATAGTAGAAACTTGAAATTTTGCACACACACACACAATGAGTATGAACATTGTATAGAAAATTGTCTTTTTGTTTTTTTAAAAATTCCCCACCAAAATAGATTTTCAATGTAAGTTTATGCCAAATTGATCCCTTAGTTTGTGTCCAGCAGCATTCTCACTTGTTTTTTGTTTTTTGAAACAGTGATCACTGCCCACCACCACTGCTTAATTTACAAGGTAAAAAGAAGCATATATGGGTGGTGGTGATTCATAATTTGTTATGATAATACTAGACTTTCATTCTTTCTTATTCGCAGTTACTTTTTTCATTTGGTTGTTTCTTTCTTTCAGCTATCAATCAAAGACGTTCTTTTTCCACTTCCATTAAACCCAGCGCCATTTTTCTTTTATCCGGAAGAAGTAAAGTGATCTTTTGAAAAAAACGCTGAGGCGGAGATTAAAACAGAAAAGCAGAAAGAATAGAAAAGGAGAAGAATTCAGGAGGGAAACTGTAAAACATCAAATATAGAATCAGAAAAGATTAAACACAGGTCAACCCCGCTTTTCGAAAGTTCGCTTTGCGTCACTTTTTCGCTTTTACGAAAAAAAGGCGAAAAATATCGTTCATCGTTTGTTCTGCAGCGAGCCGTTATAGGGGTAGCACATACCCCTTCCTCTCTCTCTCCTATACCCCAGTCTCCTGTACCTCCCACCACCTCAACCTTCGGTGATTAAGCCTAACATACCATCATCGCCATTTTGGGGAACGTTAAAAAATGTTTCCCATATAAATTAATGGTAATTGCTTCTTCGCCTTACGCCATTTCGGCTTACGGAATGTTCTATTTTCGGATAGTGGGGGAAATCTGTATTAAAAATAGGTGAAAACTAAACCAAAGTGGTAGAGGAAGAGGTTGAAGAAGTGGTTGTCGGGGCCAGAGATGATTATTAAGAAATTACACGTATGTATCATCTTTCTCCACTTGCACCCTCATCGATGGTGTTGCGTGGTTAGGTACACACGGGCAATTGTTAGTAAGACCAACTTCTGGCTTGCCAGGCCTGTCGAAGCTTCGTTCTGCTTACATTCTCCAATGGTCACCCATTTAGGTATTAAGCAGGCTCGACGTTGCTTAACCATGGTGATTTCACGAGAACCGATGTATCCAACGTGATTTGGCCGTAACCCCTTAGTCACGGGGGAGAGGTTCCTCATACCTAATTCTTGTGCTGAGTGCTTAGCGGAGAGGCATTGAATATCATTTTTAAAGTATTTGGTATGACTCGGCGGTGGATTGAACCACGGCTTACCGAACCGGGGGCGACCACGGTGATCGGTAAAGATGATTATAAAGAAATCATATTCCTATACGTACTTAAATTAATTGAGCCCAAAAGGTTCAAGAAAAGTTTTTTTAAAAAAGGAAGAGAATGGGAAAGAACAAAATAGAGAAAAGGGATGAAAAATGATCGGGCAAATGCACAGAGAAAGAATGAAGGAAAAGAAGGAAAGAAAGAAAGAATATAAATAAAATTGGAAGTGAGAGTGGAGAATGAAGACAAAGAGAAACAAAGAGAGAAAGAAAGAGAACAATTTAAAGAAGGAGAAAGATTGAAAGAAAGAGAAAAAAACGAAGGGATGAAGATTAAGAGGGAAAACGAAAGAAAGAGATAAAGAGATTAAGACTGAACGAAAAACAAAAAGTGGGGAAACGAAAGAAAGAAAGAAAAAACACAATAAAGAGAAAAATCGAAAGAGAGAAGAAATTAAGGAACGAAGAATGGTAGGGAAAGTGAAAGATGTGGAGAGAGAGAACGAATGAACATAAGACCGGTAAAAGAAAGCTAGTAAACAAGTAAGAAAGAAGGAAAGAATGAAGGAATTACAAATAGGAGGTAACGCGATAGAAAGGGAGAGAAAGAGAAAGAACTTCAACGAAAGAACAAAAGAGGGGGAACAAAAGAACAGACGATGAAAGAAAGAAAGAATAAAGAAAGAAATATGGGAAAACGAAAGAAAGAAGGGCGAAACAAAGAATTTAGATTAAGAGATGAAAATAAATGAAAGATTTGTTAAAGAGTTGGGTAAAAAACTAGCAAGAGAGAAAACGGAGGAAGTGAAACTGGTTGATTTAATAAATACAAATGGCGGCTATAAAAGAAAGTCATTGAGAGGATGAACAAATTAGAAAAAACGACTTGGACAAAAAGAGAAGAATAAAGGTTTGACAGAATTGGCATGAACAGAAAAATTTAGAAAGAATGAGAGCAGTCGGGAAATTGAAGGGAAGCTTTGAAAGAAATCGAGATAGAAAGAAACCAAGAAAGAAAGAGAGAAAGAAAGAAAAAAGAAAGAAAAAAATTGAGACAGAAAGGAAAAATAGAGGAAGAAAGAAAAAATCGAGAAAGAAAGAAAAAAGATAAAAAGCGTGGAAAAGAAAGAAAAAAAGAGTGTAATTTTAAAAGGTAAAAAATAAAAACATAAAAAATAAAGAAAGAAATGGAGGAACGGTGGTAAAACAGGAGATCATTTTAAAAGAATCAGAAAAAAAAGAAAGAAAGAAAGAAAAGCGGAAAGGATAGAAAAAAGACAAAAGAATGAAAAGCTAAAAGAAAAGTTGAAAGAAAGAAAGAAAGAGAATAGGAATGGAGGAAGAGGAGCAAATAGAAACGTGAATAATTTTAGAAGGTGAGAAAATGTCGATAGAAAACGATTGACTAAAAGAGAAAAGGTGATAGGAGAACAAAGAAGGTGAAAGAAAGACAAGAAAATAAAAGAAAAAGAGAAAAAACTTCAAGAAAAAAGAAAGACAAACAAATGAAGTAATCATTGTAAGTTTTAAATAAATTGCTAGCAAAGATGGCGAACGAAGTTGAAGCAACATTAACAGTAACATTATTTGCGTTAGTTCTATGTAAGGGAGTGTGTTAGGTGGAGTAGGGATATAAACGAGGCGGCAGAAATTCGTTAGCAAAGAGCTTGGCAAAGGGGTCCTTATTTGTTGCTTTGTTTGTTTGTGTGTACACAAGAAATATATTAAACGGTCATAACTAGAAACACAAGTTGGAAATATCGGTTATCTCCCTTGTGCTAACCTCTTTCTTTCCTTCCGTGTTTCGTTTATCGCCTCGGGGAAAGAGAATACAGATGAAAAGAAGATCGATACCGTAAATTGGTCAGTTGATAACCCCCCGCTAACCCTGCCAACATTTTTTTTTCAGACACGGCATACATCCGAGTCCGACCCTAACCGCCATTCCACATCTTGTATTCAACTTTCGCCATTTTTTAAATTTCTTATTTTTTTCTCTCCTATTTCTTCTCTTTGTGTGACGTTTAAGGAAAATCAGAAAAAAAATTAATCTTTTTAATTGTCTGCTTACCTTTCTTATAGTTTATCGAACACCTACAATTTCTTGCTTTGGCAATTATCTACGAATGGTCCAGTAAGATGACCCGATGTCGCTCAGGACAAAGCGGTTTTCCTGATCTCCAACCCACCGTATATATTCTTGTATTAGTCGAGTTTCTAAGACCAAAATACAGAGGAAGGTATTTATTGTGATCACTTTGGGACAGATCCTTTTAGATAACAGAGCCGGTTGATAACATTTAGCGAAGGATACATAGAGAAAGCCGATTCTTGTTATAACCTTAAATAAAATGTTTGGGACCGACTCATTTTGATAAAATAACTATTAGATAGCATTATCCGTGATTATAATAAATGGCTTCCTCGGAGGAAGAAGCGGCTTTCTCTATTTCGATAGATAGATAGATAGATAGATAGATAGATAAGTAAATAGATAGGAAAATACTAACTGCTTACGGTATAGAACTTGGTCATTACCCTTACAGACTGTCAATTATGTTTCCATCTTCAAACAGACGATTAAAACATAGCCTCTGGTCTGACAATGGCATCGTACCATTTATATGTAAGCGAATCAACCGACTCAAGTGCTCATTCAATTACGTTCAGATCGGATTCCGCGCTTTTCCTTGTTATCTCCCTTTGCAACAATCGTTTGCGAATTGGTCGCTGCTACCGACGCAATCGACTGAATATACCCGACCCTTCTCTACTCTCCATCCACCATTCATTCCAAGACAGAAGGACCAATTAAGGATACGCAGCAAATACTCATTCTCTGTCGGCATATTTATGGGGGTTTGTTCAAAATTGCCAGAGCAGTGAAATAGCAACCGAAAGGACAACAGCGTATGTATATAGACTGTGTGCTACGGATTATGCAAGGACTCAGATGTAATGAACTGCCAAGAGATAGGAAGATTGTGTACCGCTGGGAATTGGCTTTGGAAACCTTTTCAGAGTTTTTGCCCAGGCTCGAACACCGGCTACTGGCGTTGGAAGTAAACTCATGACCGTTTCAGCCACTAAGTGTGAAAATGGTTAATCTTATTTCATGCATTTATTGTACAAGTGTTATTTTTTTTAAGAACCCTTTCGGTCGTTATATTTGGGCGACAAAAATGATGAAGATACGAGTAGTAAAAAAATGTATGGAATTATGAGAATACTTCATCTCAGAACCTCAGAAAACGTAAAGTACTACTCAATCAAAGTTCCTCTTGTACTACAAGGCCTATTGGGCAGTGTTTGCCTTCATTTTGAACAATATGGGATTTGGCCATTGAAGATTTATTCATTGTTTCTGTAGCAATTGTATGTTTTTACTGGGCTGGGGTGCTTGCTCAAGGCCCAGCCCTCCCCAATTCTCAGCCAGGCTTGGGACCAGCTGTGGCGACTGCCAAGCTGTAGGTT